>CAKJTW010000622.1:0-33275 GCA_917880005.1 Nanger dama | reverse complement strand
GTGGAACTTGCAGGTTTAGTGACCAGTGAATCCCCACAGCACCCCTCAGAAGCATTATGCTCACCCTCAGTGTATAGTTTAGAATCTGTCCTAGTTCACACACCTAGTAGTGGATAAACTGAGACCTGCTGGATTACGTGACTCGTGTTCTCTCTGTCCACCCCTGACGACATTTGCAAGTGATTCTGGGACCACAGACACAAAGGCTGGGTCAACATGGAAGGTTTCTCAGAATTCTATAATTTGTAAATAATAGCACAATCCAAAAACAGGAACACCCTGAGAGCCTGTGCCTGGGGCCTTGGGGGAGAGAAAGCCTGAAATTCTGCAGGCAATCCTGCAGCTAGCCTCTTAGAGACAGACTAGGTGGTGACGGCACAAAGCTGTGAACAGCAGGGTGGGAGGCCAGAGGTGGCCGGAGAGCTTATCACTCCTGTGGCTCCAGTCCAGTCCCCCAGAAGGGATCTCCTGAACAACAAAAGCAGCTTCCCCAGCCCCTACCTCCTGGGCGGGCTGGGGTGGCTCCCCAATCCACCTGCGACAAGAACAGGAGTCACTTGTAACTGCAGAGCATCTCTGTCTACAGTGTGCTTCGACCTACACTGAGCGGGGTGAAACACTCACAGCTTCTGACTCACAGAAGACTGACAAACCTGACTTTCACTCAAATGACGTGCAAGAGGCCTGAATAAACAGGAATTTAAAGCAGATTTGTTGGGGGGCTGGGGGAGGAAAGAAGATGTTGAATAGCTCTACTTAACAAGGACGGTTTTGTGTAAGCCTGATCATTTTCTTGGTTGTGGTTTGCAATCAGTTTTAAAAAAAAAAGTACTTCAGTTTTCCCCGAGAACAGCTGAGAATGCACAGATCCCAGCCTATTAGGCTGAAACCATCCCTGTGGGTAGAAGATTTAGGACTACTGTCAGGCAGCTGGTGGGCCTGTATACATTCCCCATTCTCTGGGCTCCCCCAACCCTGGGTTGGTATCAGATGCCCAGCAGGGGCTGAGCTCACCTCTGACCCAGCTGCTCCTGGCCTCAAGCACATCAGGGACCACCAGGGCCTAGATGTGCACCATTGCCTGGAATTCACTAACCCATCTGCAACAGCTGCACTTAAACACCAAGGGGCATTTCAAACTGTTCATAAAACTTAACTTCAAAATTTAAAAATAAAAATTCAATGCAATGGGTTATTGCTTTCTGGAGACATTCTTGGCTGTTAAGCCATTGCCACCCTGCTAACTCAATAAATGTACCTTCTACTAAAAAGAATTTATTCATATTAAATAACCTTTTGCAAATCTAAACCCAACTTTTTCTCTGTACCCAAAGAGCTTCCAATCAGTAGACAGCAGACATGCCCATGTAAAAGTGTGCAGATGCCTGCGTGGGGACCTTCACATAGTAGATCCTTCTGATTAACGTTATGCTAAAGACTACTCTATTTGCATGTCTGGGGGAGCATAAATCAGTAGTTCTAGAACTTGGTGGCTGTGGACCCAATTTTTCAGATGATAGCACCGACACAGCCCAGAATTAGTGTTTGGAGAAGGGTCTTCTGCACAGAGCCTGTGTCTTAACACTTCAGCTTCAAATTTGAAGAGCTCACACTGACACAGAAGGTTACTTAACTGCCTGGGAAAGGATACAGGATTTTAACTTGGAATAATTCTGCAGATTTTCTGGCCCCCATTAGTTAAAACACTTGTGACTAGTCCGTCAGCTCCACTCATGCAGATTAATGAAACACCACATTGTCCAGCCACATGCTCCCACAGCACAGGGGGTAGAAGGAATTATGCTCTCAGCAGCTGTTCCCAGGAATGTGCGCCTCCATGTACCCATGGGCAGGGAGAAGACCGACAGTGGACTCCAAGCGCTGACCCTTCACCTATCCCGGCAATGCAGACCTCTCGTATCAAGAACTGGTCTCCTCTCAGCCCAAGGAAGGTCCCAGATTGAAATAAAAATTCATCCTTAAAGATAGATGAACCCAAGGGACACCAGCCAAACAACGCTAATGTCAAGAGGAAATCGCATCTGCAGACTGCTCAGAGAAGCCTTGCTCAGCCTGCAGAACAAAGGTTCCTTCTGTGACACCAAGCAGCAGGTTTAAGAGCGTTGGGCTCCTCACTTTGGCTCATTTTCAAATGACAAGTATATCCAAGGGCAGCCAAGACAACAACAGAGCCAAGAGATACAGGTCTCGGAACAAGAAGACCAGTTCCCCTTCCAGGCCTGCCTTCTGCCTGCTCTTGGCGGCCAAGGCTCTAGCCTCCTCAAGGAGGGTGTCTGAGACGCTGCAGTCAGACCCTGGGGACTGAAGTGTTCATGCGAGAAGATAACTCAGAGATGCCCACAGCAGAGCCAGCCTTCTTGCAAGGCTACAGAGCACAGTGTCTGGGGAAGGCCCTATGATAGTTTCTGAGTCCTAATCCTAGCTCAGT
Source organism: Nanger dama (assembly GCA_917880005.1). Lineage (NCBI taxonomy): Eukaryota > Metazoa > Chordata > Mammalia > Artiodactyla > Bovidae > Nanger > Nanger dama. Next base: position 30,826 of record CAKJTW010000622.1, on the reverse strand, counting down.
CATACATGAGGGTCTAATCTTAGGTGCCTCAACTGTCCATTCTCTGAACCATTTACTCAGCTGTATTGATGACAACCTGACGCTGCTGCTAGCGATGCAATCTGCTGTCACGTAGGGTTATGATGTTCAAACAAGATAACTTATGGACAGGAAGATATTTTATAACTATAAAATGTAAGGGAATAATAATTCATGTGAATATGACACATGTTTATATGACCGCTTATTAATGCAAATTGTTAGGTCAAAAGGAAGACTTCCTCCACTTTGCCTAGGGCCTTCCACAGGGTTGATATTTACTTAATATTCAATCATAAAGGTGACTTTTTAGTGATTAATAAAGTAAACAAATTGGTTGGAAAAACAGCAAACTTGCAACTTAGAATATTTCACAAGACAAGGAGGTGCTGTCTGAAGCGTTTCCCTCTGAGTATAGGCGGGCGCACATGAGGAGTTAGGGGGCACTCCCCAAGATGGTCCCACCATCATCACGTCAACCCCAAGTGTGATGGAATGGAAGGCTTGCAGGCTTGACACCTGGGCAAGTTGAACTTCAGCTACTCTTAGCTGAAGTTAACCTCTGAATTCACTCTGAAAAGAAATAAGGCCAAAAGAGTTTATCTGAAACAAGGCAAAAAAAAAAAAAAAAAAAGAAACCAATAATCCTGTTAAGGTAGACCTAACTAGTCTTAGCGGTCAGGGATTCAAAACTCTAAAACACACATGGCTCCCAGCTTCCAGTGGTGAGTGAACCAGGGTGGTGGGTCTCACAGCTCTGCTGGGCTGTCAGAGCTGAATTAGGAATAGAAATGCTATTTCTCTCTCGAGGGTAATTCTGTCCAGCACCTTAGTCACACTTCCCACTCTAGAAGCTCAGGTTCTCATTCAAACAGCCTGTCTCCAGCTTTTCACTTTCACAAAATGTTACTTGATGATACTCTGACTTGTTCCAAAAAGTAACTGAGGCAGCTCACAATCTTATTAGGAATACTTAAAGGATTTAGAGAGAAAAAAAAAAAAAGAATATAAGGTGCTTGGAAGTCCTCAAAACTGAGAACTCAGGGTATTTTTAAGATGTGTCAGGTAAACAAAATACATTAATAATAAGGCTGCGGAGTGGGGGAAGAGGACTTTAGATCCTTTGACACTCAGCATAATTTTGAAGGATGTGCATTTACTTCCTGTGCTGACCTTTAACAATAAGGTATTTAAGTTAAGGGAAAAACCATGAATTTGGATGAATATCATTCTGAATCAGGAACAAACCTAAACCAGCAGTACTTGTTAAGTCTTCCACAGCCTGGACTTTAAACTCATGACTTGCGTCCACCTCCGATAAGATCTGAGATCTGATCTATGTCCAAGTTAGTTTTCAAGTTAAAAAGCCTTGAACTGCTGGCAGGTTGACAGCCTGGGCCTCAGGAGTTTATTGAGAACTTCCCCAAGCTACAAAGGGTGACTCCATTACTACCCCCGGCCCTTGGGAGATCCCCCTGGTAAGAGTAGATACCTAGCCATCTCCACGTGGTAGCCCATGGATATCTAGCTCAATACAGAGTTTAACCTAATAAATAAAAAGTGGCCACAGGAAGCCCGGTAATAGCGGGTTCTGACTCCATGGAGTGCAGCCTGGGCTTAATTCTGACTAGCTTGAAGCTGTTTTCCTTTGCTGCCTCATAGCCTCCTAAGACAGGGAGTGAAGGCTCTGCTTCTGCATGGCAGTGCCTCAGGGGCCCACGATGCGACATCAGCATGACTGCGCACACGTGTGCACTTCCAGTGCGCCTGTCATCAGCAGGCCACCCACCTGGACTCCGCAGAGCAGAACAACCTGCTGCCCAGAATGCCCTGGGAAGCTGTCTGGTCTGATGTCAGAAGGCCTGCAAACTCTCCAGTGCTTTCTCCAGAGACTATCTGGGCTTCCACTTATCTTCTCCTGTAATACTGCAATTATACAACTCATTCTGAACGCTCGCCTGCCTAGAGTTTCCCAACATGTGTACTATTTGTCTCTCAACATGCTACACTCCAGCCACAGGTCACCCCAGCTTGTTTTGGGTTTTTCCAACATGTTCCCACCCCTAGTTCCTTGCACTGGTTCTTCCTATGCCTGGACAGCCTTCCACTGACTCTTCTCCTCAGAGACCGTCCACTCTATAAAAAAATATAACCCCAATAAATCTCCAGCATATTACTGTTTCTGCTATATCACTGACTATAATCTGCCATTGTCTTGTTTATTTACTTGTATTTATTATCTGGATCCTTCACTACAATGTTTGCTCTGGGAGGACACCATTTCTCATGTTCCACTGCTATCCTGGTCTGGGCACATGTTTCCCTACCCTGTAAAAGGGCAATGATTTGATAGCTAAAATGTTGATTATGTCAGACAAGCCCTTTAGTTAAGATAGTTAGAGGATATGGGCAGAATTTTCCTGGTGAAGCAATAGTGCTTACAAAATCAACATATTCTAACTAACACAGGTGTTCAATATACAGGTATTGAACAAATAAATGAGCTAGGACCAAAGCAGCTTTCCGTGCTACAGGGCTGGACAGAGAGAGAGAGATGTCAGGAGATACAGCAGAAGAAACCATCCCCCTGCTTACCCAGTAGCATCACAGGCTGCTGGTCTTGCTCAAGAGAAAAAGGGGTGCAGCGGTTCTAAACCAGCTCCACAAGCAGGGTCACAACTAGGCCCATTTCAGACCCAGAGAAAAAGCCTTTACGACCATGAGTCTTATTTACCCAGGTCCCCGGTGGACAGAAGAAGAAAGCAATTCCTGTTCTAAAGTATTCTGAAGCTGACTTGATGATGGATCCAAAACCAAACAAGATTTTATTTCAGCTTGCTGACAACGAAACACAGGTATCCCCGCTTTCTGAAAGTGTGCTACCACTTTGCTTTTAGAAAATGACCTACATTAGTACTTGATTTCACTAACAGAAGTCTGATAGGAATTTTGCTTTCATGGAAAAAGGTGAAATGCGAAAACAGCATTCACTGTCTGTTTCCAGGAAGCTGTTGTACAGGTGGTGCACACGCAGAGCAGCACCACCAAGTTCCCTCAGAACTACAAGCAGCATCTCACCATCAAGGCACCGTGGCCCTGAGCTGCGCGTGAGCACCTATGCTTTGTCTCCATTTATTTCACGCATCCATTGATCGTATGATGTGTCCTAGGGTAACTGCTTCTTCACACCATCTCAGCTTATGGAAGGTTTCATAGGCATGCTCTGGATAATGGGGACGCCTATACAATTATAGACATCCGAATTATAGAAATCCTGGCATCTCTGTAGAAATGGATGGATGCAGTTCATAATCTGAGGCAAAAAAAAAAAAAAATGCTGTGGTTCCTTCTTACAAGGAGTTGACCTTAAAATACACTTAATATCATCCAAAATGGTTCTTTTTTTAGATGTTACAGTTTTTTTATGCTGTGGCTATATGTTTTTTAAAATAAGAGTCGTTATCTTTGAAAGACATATATTCACAGATAAAATATTCACAGATAAAACGAACTCTGAAATTTGCTTCAAAATAATAACAGAGCACAATAAAGCTTTGCCTGAAAACAATAATAATACCAGAGGCAGGAAAGTGGGTGGGGTACAGCCCCTACAAGTTGATAACTGAAGCTGGGTGATGGGTCCATGGGAGTTAATTAAACTATCTGTTCTACTTTGTGCGTGTTTGATATTTTTCCTAAAAAAGACTAAAAAAAAAAAAGTCCTTTAAAACAAATCATTTTCACTTGTGAAATTAAAGAAGCTACCTGAAGGTGAAGGCTTCGCCTTTCCAGTCTTGCAGGGGTTGCTCCTGGATGACATCCTGGATCAGAGGTGAGTGCTGCCATGGGGATCTGGAATGGGGGAGGGTCCCCACATGACTGAAGTTATCACAGGACCTGATGGGAGGAGGGCCTCTCTTCTTCCGGGGAAGGGTGCCATGTATAGACACGTCTTGATAGGCATCTGCACGGTGCTCGACAAGAGGGGACTTGCTGCTCAGAAGGTCCATGGACGAGGCGAGGGGGAACTGGTGATTCACCGGCATGTTTCTGGGAAGACTTGCAAACTTTCCCGCAGCCATGATTCTCAAGTCTAAGGGGGAAGAAGAGAGTGAAGCCATAAATCTAAGGAAACCATGAGAACTGACTTCCTCCTTACAAAAGGAAATGGAACTAGACCACGTAACAAAAGAAAATGCTCACAAAGTGTTAAAGGATAAACATCACTTGTGAAATTTACTATGATGGAAGCTTACTTATCCCCTTTTTCATCCTGTAGAGGAATTCTCCTAGTTTGGCAGCAGATCCACAAATATGTGTGTGTGTTAGTCTCTCAGCTGTGTCCAACTCTGTGATCCAGTGGACTGTAACCCACCAGGCTCCTCTGTCCATGGAATTCTCCAGGCAAGAATACTGAAGTGGGTTGCATTCCCTCCTCCAGAGGATCTTCCTGAACCAGGAACTGAACCTGGGTCTCCCACACTGCAGGCCAATTCTTTACTGACTGAGCCACAATGGAACAGGGCAAATACATTTCAGAGCCTTTAGAGACACCCGAGCCAGTTTATTACTTCAGATGACTGAAGCTGACGGAAAAGCATGACTAACAAAAAAGAATACTGAGGAAAGATAATGAGATCATGCATTCCCACCACCCTACAAGCAATAGGACAGGTGAAGATGGCTGGAATTCCTTAGCTGCTAGAACACCTTCAACCCAGCTCCTCAGTTGTGCTGCCCAGAGAGACAGGACAGATTCCTTTTGGTGAAGACCTGGTGCTTATAAATAAATCAGTGTATGCTAAATTAACAAACATGGTCAGGGTTCAGGGGGTGGGCCACTCCTCCACACATCAGTGGGCTCAGCTGGAGAGGAAAGCCATGGGGTGGGGGCTCCATGTACAATCGTCCCCCGAAGGGGTCAGGGACCCGCCTATCACCAACAGGGTTAAGCAATGTGCATAGGTGCCTGTGGAGTCAGGGAAGAGTGGGAAAGACAAAAAGAGAAAAAAGTGGTTGAGAGCCGCATGGAAAGAAATGAAAAACGCTGTGTGTGAAAGCAGCCTTAGCAGTTGTTTCCAGCTATCACCACTGGCAGAGAGTTCACCCTGAGCAGGGTTAGCACCTCCATCCTCTAAATAGCCACTATGGTTTCGATCTGAGCCAAATTAAATGATATTTTAAAGGCCAATATAGGGCTTCCATGGTGGCTCAGTGGTAAAGAATCCACTGGCCAACACAAGAGACACGGGTTAGATTCCCTGATCCAGGGTGATCCCACATGCCACAGAGTGACTAAGCCCATGCGCCACAACTATTGAGCCCGTGCTCCACAGCAAGAGAAGCCACCACAGTGAGAAGCCCAGGCACCACAACTAGAGAGCAGCTCCAGCTCACAACTCGAGAAAAGCCTGTGCGACACTGAAGACCCAGCACAGCCAAAGAAATAAAATTATGAGGGCGAATAAACAGAAGAAGAAACATAAGTTTGACTAAAAATTAGGGCTAGTCCCAGCAGACAGAAGGTTCCAGAATCTGCACCACTAGTCACAGTATTAGACTGATGCAGAGACCACAGCTGCACAGCTAAGCCCCACGCCCTGGCCTTCCCCGAGCCTGGTGAGGAACACACCTCTTCACTCTACAGTCTGCTCTCAAGCCGTGCAACCCCCATTCCTCACAGACCACCCTCTCCCCTGCAAAAGTAGTGGTGCTGAGTGGAAATCATCACTCTCTAGCACCACTGCAGACAGTTCCGCAAAGGACCTGGGACCTGGCTTGGGGACAATCAAGAAGAATAGAATCTGGTAAAATAAGAGGTGGAACCAGAGCAGTCAGCAGAGTACACAGAGGAAACAAGTGACAACACACAGAGACACACACACACTCAGTCCACTGTTCCCACACGCGACAGAGAGAGACACCGAAGTGCTGGGTGGAAGGAGGCCTTTCATTTAAGGCATATCATCTGAACCCTGTCCTCAGTTTTCTGCCAGACCTGGTAGCTCCAAAGCCCATCTGCTCCATGCTGAACTGGGACCACACAGAAGGCCCGGCTCCCAGCGGGCGCAGACAACTGACTGTTAGTCCCCGTGTGGGCCCCTCCTGGGTCTGCCCAGTACCTGGCACCGTCAGCACTTGTTTCACGTTAATCATCATTATTAAAAAAGAAACCAAACTCCTCAGCCCTCTGCTGAACACAGATGACATAAGCCAACTAGGATTCCCTCATCCCGCCGGTATACACTCACAGTTGTGAACTCTCACCTGTCTGAGTTATCCACACCTTTCTTCTCCACAGGCTTGGATCAGTCCCGAGAACTTGGAGGGGAGACCCAAAGACCCACCCCCGTCCCACAGACTCTCTCCGCATGCAAAGGCCCATGGTGTGGATCACGTCTATCTCCAGCTAGGATGACAGACAAGAGTTACACTGGCTCCAGCGTCCCCAGCATCCTGTTTCCTCTCTGCTTATCCAAGATCTATCTGTTTCAAGTCTGAGCCAAAGTGCTTTAGAATGCCCTCGGCAAGTTATCCACACCTCAGGGTATTCTCAACGGATGTTAACAGCTGCTTTTCCTACTTTCAACTCAACAAACATTTAAGTGCCCACTCCAGATAAGATACTCAGAGAAACAAAGATGCATAAACCGCAGTCCCTGACTATGAATTCAAAGAGAACACAGTTGACATTTGAACAACTCAGGGTTAATCTGCATGTAATTTATAGACAGCCCTCTGTATCCACAGTTTCCCCACATCTACAGATTCAACTGACCACGGACTGTAATATTTGCTACTGAAAAATGTCTGTGTATAAGTGCGCCTATGCAATTCTACACGCCACCCCCCCACCCCACCCCCACTCTGGGCAGCTCAGTGACTAAAGAATCCACCTGCAATGCAGGAGACGGGTTTGATCCTTGGGTGAGGAAGATACCCTGGAGAAGGAAATGGCAACACACTCCAGTATTCTTGCCTGGGAAATCCCAAGGAGCCTAGAGGGCTACAGTCCACAGGGTTGCAAAGAGTCAGACACGACTGAAGAACTAAACAACCAAAGGACAGATGCAGTTCAAACCTGTGCTGTTCAAGGGTCAACTGCAATATAACTCGTTGATAGGACCCTTAAGATGCTGGAGGGAAGAACAATTAATTTTGATAAAAGGACTCAAGGAGGATCTCAGAGAGGGCATCACTGGAGAGGAAGGATTTTGAAAGGCTGCAAACTGTAGGGAAAAGCCTTCTAAGACGATGTGGTAACAGCAGATGCATAAAGGCGGGAAGTACCCGCAACAGGCTCATGCACCTAAGTTGTGCAGTGCGGCTCGAGTGACACTGGGAAGCACTTCCTGGAAAAAGCACAGCTTAGGACCAGATCACGAAGTCTTAAAGGGTGTGTTGAGGTGTTTGAACTTGCCTGTCAGTGCTAGGGAAACTCAGGAAGAAAGGGATGGATTCCAGTCTGTGCCTGGGTAGGGAGCTCTGGTGACTCTGGAGGGGACAGAAGGGCAGTGGGGAGGTCAGTCAGACACCAGCAACAAGCCAGCAAGGAGTGATGAAGGACTCTGACCTGGGAAGTGGCCACAGGAAGGGAAAGGAAGGGCAGAGCAAGGGGCCAAGAGCTCAAGCCCTCTTGGATGGGACGAAGGAGGCCACAGCCATGGGAGGATGGTGCTCTGCTATATCACTGAACAGGGGGGTGACCCCCTCAGGACGGCGGGTAACAAGCTCACCACCGGGGCTGTTGAGTGAGGTGCCAGTAGGACAGTTCTGTCTAGCAATCTAGATACTCATGTGTTCAGTCAGAGGCCAGTACAGAATGTAGATTTTTAGGAGTCATCAACATAAAGGGAGTATTTAAACCAGAGAGTAGATCTGTCAGCTTGTTATTATCAGATGTGATAACAGATGTGAAAGTACCTCTTAAACTGTCAGGAGCCATGCAATATTCCATGAATTATATCCCTGCCCTCTCTCACCTGGACTGCTTCAAGACTATAAGGACCAACGCCAGGGATGAGTTCTGAAAAAGCAGAGGCTCTCAACCTGGAAGCACATTAAGAGTCCTCGGAGAAGCTTCAACAATTCTGACACCCAAGCCGTGAACCAAACCAATGAAGTCACAGTCTCAGTGAACAGGACCCTGGCATCAGTCTTATCAAAATCCTTGCAATATTGTCCAATGTGGAGCCAGGTTTGAGAACTACCAGGTAAGTGAGTTTCTTTGGTACAGAGCAACTGACACTCAGATTACTTTCTGGGTAACAGAAAAGAATGACGGAGGAACAGTCAGTCAACAGGAGCATTCACTAATTCTTCTGTCCAACACACGTCCAAGGAGGGCCTCCTATGTGGTGGGCACTGTGTGGGTGTTGGCGATGGTGTCAAACAGGTGTCCTCCAGATGTTCCTATCCTATGGAGGAAGCAGACAGTAAGTAACGACTTTATGTATTGGTGAGTCCCTAGGCTACGGGGCACGCAGAGTGGGAACTGGGGTCTAGATGAATCTAGCAGCCAGGAAAGGCTTCCCTGAGGAAGGGGTGCTGACCTGAAGGCTGTGAAGCAGAGTTTAATAAGGGGAGCATGAAGATCATTCACCCTAGTTCAAGTTCCTACTTGAAGTTTCCCGTGTTACAGTTAAATTGCTCAGCTGCAGATAAACTGGAAATACACAGGCCAAGCTCTCCTCAGCAACCTGCTGCCTCTAACTTGGGACTCTTCCCCATTAAAATATAGCCTTGTCCTGTGACTAGTCACTGGGAAAGACTGGTTCCAGCCTGGGTCCAATGTCAAGCTTGAATCAGTCCAACGGTGAGGGAGGTGGGCTCTGGCCAGAGATCCAACTTCATAAAAACAAACAACAACAAACTAAAGTGGGGTGGGGAATGGAAGGGAGAACTACAGGTGGAAGAAACTCATTTGCAGTCTGTGGGTTGCTCTGTTTCCTACTTTTTATTTATTTTTATTTTTTTCCAGACTCCAGGAACCTGGGGGAAATCCAGAGGTGGAAGTGATGGAATCTAGGTTCAAGGTACGTACTTTCCATTCTGCCAGAGAAGCCACCTACCACAGCTGAGCACTAGGCAGAATCTCAGCACGTGATATATAGATGGGATCTCAGAGGATCAAACCCCTTCCCTTTTCCAGATAAGAAAAATAAATGTTCATTCACTCAATATATATTCTCTGAGGGTTTACAATGTACTAGAGCTGAAGCTATCACAGAATAGATAAGCTCCTCCTCTCATGGTGCCTACACTGATGGGGAAGTCCAATCAACACAGATAAAAAAACAAATTAGGGAATATCCCAGTCATAAGTGCCATAAAGAACATGAAAGGGTGGTCTGAGAAGAGCTCTCTGAAGAGGGAACCATGACATGAGACCTGAAGAGAGAGAAGCAACCAGTCAAGAGAAGACTGAACTCCCTCCAGTTCCAGGCAGGGGATTCCGCAAATGTGAGGGTCTTGAGATGGGAACACATGGATTGGAAGAGCATGATGGAGACTCAGTTCAAGTCTCCAGTTTCTGGCTCCCAAGTTTTCTTCACTTGGAGATGTTTCTGTCTTGATGTTCCTAGCCATTATGTACTATTTAATTTTTGAAAATCAAATACGGTGTGACTCAGAACCTAGGCTTTGAAGTAAAACACAGATTCAAATCCTTACTCTGTCATTTACTTACTGTGTGGCCTGGGACAAGTAACAACCTCTCTGACAGTTTCTCATTTGTAAAGTTTCTCATTTGTAAAAATGGGTTAACAACATCTACTTCACGAAGCTGTTGTGAAAAGTAAATGCAATTGTGTATGGAAAGCCCTTGACATACAGCAAGCATTCCAAAAATAGCAGGTCTCCTCTATGCAGGGCAGAGACCATGTCTGTCTTGCTTGTCATTGCATCCCCATCACAGTGAGAGCTCACAAACAAAGTCACTGCTTCTGGGGAAGACTGGAGCCAGAAAGGATGAAGAGGGAGATGTTTAAACCAAGAACAGAAGATGTAATGACACCCAATCAAGTATGACAAGGGCACAGATACACAGGCACATCAAGTGAGCCCACATGCAGTCTTTAAAAGCCTAGGTGAGACTTTGGCCATCTGACTTCACCTGTGCAGGTAATCAGACACAGCATCCTGACTCCGTCTAAAGCCAGATCTTGAAATATACACAAAGGTCAAAGACTCTACATCTTGATAAGAAAATATGAGACCCACGTGTACGTTCAAAGAGCTGAGATCTCAGTAGAGATGAAAGTGAGCTTGACATACCCCCAACCTATGTGCTGCCTTCTTGACCCTGGTCAGGGGGGGGCGGCTTGTGAACAACAGGCGTGACTCCCTTCCTTTCTAGTCTCAAAAAACTAACGATCGCATGCAAGTTGAGGCAGAGATAAGCAGTCTATTTGTTTGGATTTTTCAATCTTACTTCTGAAATGAGATATTTTCAAGTTAAATTCACGGACGGTCATGGGATGTGGGCTTTAAGAGCTTTCTGTCGTATTTTACATTTTGGAAACGTAATCCCCTCCGCTGCCCGGATATGGCCACAACAGAGAAGTTACAATCCACATCTGTAGTTGTATATCTTCTCTGCAGAGGCAGATAGGAAGAGGAGATGGAAAACCACACATATAAAGCTGGCTTATCCACTCAGAATGAAGTTCTGCTTGGGTGTAGGAATTAAGAGTATCCCTTTATTTTGAAGTACATTATGAAGTCTAGCCAAATGATTGAAGTATGAATAATTCTTCCATGGATTGAATTTTGAGCAACACAGCACAGGATCTACATGATAAAGGTCTTAAGATTAGCATCCATTCGACAAGCAGTCCTTTCTATATGAATAGGAGATTGAGATCTCCTGTTAGTCATTCTGGAAATGTCAGGCTTCTCAGGGAAAGTTGGAGTCAGGGCGTGAGACAGCCATTAGTGTGGCAAGTTGTTTACAGCTACATCCCATATGTCCCCTTGTACACTCACGTACAACTGCTTGGCCTGTGGCTTCCCCGGTATTAACTAGCCCCTTCCCACTTGTGACTTTCTGAACCGAGGTCTCCCCCTTCCTGCCGGATCTCGCTTCACTCCTTGGCAACAAGTAGGGAGATTATCCGTTCTCAAACTGACCTTTCCTCTGCCAATGTATCTTCCTTGGAAAGATCTGTGTAGCCTTGGTAGATAAGAGTCAAGGTTTAAAATGCATGGCTGAACGCACAGCTCTACTTTCTATCTCAGCTAATGGCTTCAGGTGAAAGATACATGAGGTTAGGAGAACAATCTTTTACCTCCTCACCCTTCTTCAAGCGAGTTAAAACCAAAACCAGAGTTTTCCATCACCCCCACCCAAGCCCAGGCACCACCCTCTGGGTTCCTCCACGAAACACACCACCTCGACAGCTGCTTTGGAGCCCACTGAACTTCCCACGACTGCGTGCTGCTGCTGCTGCTGCTAAGTCGCTTCAGTCGTGTCCGACTCTGTGCGACCCCAGAGACGGCAGCCCACCAGGCTCCCCTGTCCCTGGGATTCTCCAGGCAAGAACACTGGAGTGGGTTGCCATTTCCTTCTCCAATGCATGAAAGTGAAAAGTGAAAGAGAAGTAGCTCAGTCGTGTCCGACTCTTCGAGACCCCATGGACTGCAGCCTACCAGGCTCCTCTGTCCATGGGATTTTCCAGGTAAGAGTGCCAGACTGGGGTGCCATTGCCTTCTCCGCCCACGACTGTGTACACCTGATCAAACTTTTAAGGTGGAGGCAGCCTTAGCGGGTAAGCAAAGACCGGCTGAGACCGGAACCCACTTCGCGTCGCGCCCACCGTCCCTCCTTTCCCTGCCTTCACCTCCCCTTCCCTCCCTTCTCCGACAAAGAGGGAGCAACACAACCAACTATTCATTCTTTTTCAACAAAGGGAGAGAGGGAGGGAGCTGTTGTCAACAGTTACGGGGCGGGCGCCTTCGCCTGCTTTGCAGACTTTCCGAGAGATTAGTGGAGAAACTCGCCTCCTCCAAGCCCAGGGCTTCCAGCGGAGCAGCCCCTACCCCCACCTCCCTGGCCCTCGCATCCCACGACCCGCTCCGGCTTCTGGGGCCGAGAGGGAGGGGACCGGGAGGCGCGGCTGGACGCTCAGGGGGTCGGAGAAGCCAGCACCCGGGAAGATGCAAAGAGCAGAGATGCTCGCCGCACGTCGCCTCCCGCCGCAGGCCCTGTGTGGGGGAATCCCAGCCCGTTCAGAGGCCCCCTACGGGCGCAACCCCGCCCCCAGTCCAGCCACTCCAGCCCCGAGTCGCCAACTCGGCTGGGGGAGCGGTAGGGGGTCGCTGGCTCTACTTTCCCCAAAGCTTAACTTTCGCCCACAAACTTCCCAGTCCGTCCTCCAAGGGAAGGGGGAGGCCGAAGCGCCCCGGGAGAAGCCGCACCCCCGCGGGACACGCGACGGAGACTCACCTCCCAGCGCGGCACCCGGGTTCTAGGGCTGGGGCTCAGAGGAGCCGCACGGTCGGCCCCGCGCCGCGGCTGTTCCCGGAGCAGGAGCGGCTCCTAATCGGTGGAGCGCGCCCACCGGGAAGCCGGCGCGCGTCTCTCCCGTGTGCCGGGTGGCTGGGGCTCCCGTTCCTCCCCGGCCCCCCGCCCGGGCCCAGGCAGCAGCAGGCGCGCCTCTGAGCCGGCGCCGCGCACTCGGGCCCTCAACTGGTGATTTGCGGCTGAGGCCCCACCCCAGCGAGCCTATTCGCACAGCCTTGCGGAACCCCCCGCGACGTTTACATGCGCTGACCTCGCGTAGCCCTCCTCTACCCGGATTTTAGTTTGGCTCTCCCCGTACCTCTTGAGAAGCCAGTCCTCAGGTGTCTGTATAGATCGACCACCTCGTCACTGTACCCCCAGGGGAGACAACCTCACCTTATCCACCTCTCTCCTCGCCGCGTAATTCAATTACCCAACAGATCTGATTTGCTTGTCTGCCGACACCTGGCTGGCTTTGTTTAAAGGGGTTTTGATGGGATAAAGACCCAGGTAACCACAAATGACCAAGCCCTGGGAACAAGCAAATCAATTACACCCATCTGGACATATTGACAGCCAAGTGGGAGGTGGAAGCTGCACTCTGGTACTAGATGGCTTGGGAGGGTAAAAATTAGAGCCCAGTGGAGGACGACCAGTTATCAAGACCTGTTATAAAGCTATAGAAATAGTAATTGGTAGCAAGGATAGACGGAGAAGGCAACGGCACCCCACTCTAGTACTCTTGAAAGCCCATGGATGGAGGAGCCTGGTGGGCTGCAGTCCGTGGGTCACGAAGAGTCGGACACAACTGAGCAACTTCACTTTCACTTTTCACTTTGATGCACTGGAGAAGGAAATGGCAACCCACTCCAGTGTTCTTGCCTGGAGAACCCCAGGGATGGGGGAGCCTGGTGGGCTGCCTGCCGTCTTTGGGGTCGCACAGAGTCGGACACCACTGAAGCGACTCAGCAGCAGCAGCAAGGATAGACAATAGAGTCCATAAGCAGATCTACATTATAAGGTCACTTGATTTACATAGAAGATGCTGATGTGACGCACTGGGGAAAGGGTGGTCTTTTCAGTAAATGATGCTTGATCAACTGAAAAGCCACATGGAGAAAAAAAAGAAGAATCTTGACCTCTACCTTGGTGGTGGTGGTGGTTTAGTCCCTAAGTCGTGTCTGACTCTTGCCATCTCGTGGACTGTAGCCTGTCAGGCTCCTCTGCCCATGGGATTCTCCAGGCAAGAATACTGGAGTGGGTTGCCATTGCCTTCTCCTTCCTTACTGTATACCAAAACATCAATTCCAGACGGATTTTAAATCTAACTGTGAAAGATAAAACAATAAAAGCATTCCAAGTAAACATCAAACCTTTTTTTTCATGACCTTAAGGTAGGCAAAGACTTCTTAAACACTCACAGTACTCACCATGAGGGGAGAAAAAAAAAAAAAACTTGATCATTAGATAACATTAAAATTAAGAACTCCTGGGTTTCCCTGATGGCTCAGTGGTAAAGAATACACCTGCTAATGCAGGATACACCGGTTGGATGCCCGACCTTAGAGGATCCCACATGCCAGGGAGGAACCAAGCCCTGTGCCACAATTTTTGAGCCTGTGTTCTAGAGCCTGGGGGCCCTATCTACTAAATCCCATAAGCCCTAGAGCCCTTGCTCCGCAACAAGAGGAGCCAGTCAGTGAAAAGCCCGCACTGCAGCTGGAGGGTAGCCCCTGCTCGCTGCAATGAGAGAAATCCCGTGCAGCAACAAAGACCCAGAGCAACCAAAAATAAAACAAATAACTAATTTAAATATTAACAACTCCTGTTTATTCTAAGACACCATTAGTGAAAAATCAAGCCACAGAGCAAAGATAATTGCAACATACATAGCCGAAAAAGGATTTACATAGGGTATATAAAGTACATTCACAGATCAGCAAGAAAAAGGCAGAAAAACCCAGCTGAAAATAAGCAGAATATATCAACAGGCATTTTGCAAGCAAGGATAAACAGTTATTTCTCAAAAAGTCAAAAAACATATGAAAAGGTTCTCAGCTTATCTCAGAAATGTACGTTGAGGTTGTACTCTGATCTCTCTTCACACCCACCAGAATATCTAAAATTAGAGAAATTTGTATAACATTTTAGAGACCTGTTTGGCATTATCTTCTATGTTAACATAAGTGTTTGACCTAGCTCCTTCCTTAGTTATATACCCAACAGAGATATATACAACATTCACCAAAAGACATGTTTTAAAATGTTTATGCTGCTGCTGCTAAGTCACTTCAGTCGTGTCCGACTCTGTGCGACCCCAGAGACGGCAGCCCACCAGGCTCCCCTGTCCCTGGGATTCTCCAGGCAAGAACACTGGAGTGGGTTGCCATTTCCTTCTCCAATGCATGAAAGTGAAAAGTGAAAGGGAAGTTGCTCAGTTGTGTCCAGACTCCTAGCGACCCCATGGACTGCAGCCTACCAGGCTCCTCCGTCCATGGGATTTTCCAGGCAAGAGTACTGGAGTGAGTGGGGTGCCATTGCCTTCTCCGATAAGAGCCCAAGAGAAGCAACTCAAATGCCCATTAATAGAAGAGAGAAAAACTATGGAATACTATAAGGATGAATGAACTATGTCTACACTCAACAAGATGCGTGACTCTCATAGTATGTGATGTTGAGTGAAAGAAACTAGACACAAATGGGTATATGTAAACTTCAAAAACAGAATATATCTATGATGTTAAGAGTGAAGACAGTGGTTATCTTGAGGGGTGTGTAGTGATAGAATGGGAACCCAGAGGTGCTCTGGGTGCTGGTAATATTCCCTCTCTTGATCCAAGTGCTGGTTGCATAGACATGTCCTATTTAATAAAAATTAACTATCTCTCATTTTATAAAAATTGGTTTGTACATTGCTCTGTCCATATGTTTTCTTCCAAAAGAATGTTTTTTAAATTGTGCCATGTTGGTATATTTTATATCATTTTCATTCCTTTGAGGACAAGCCATTGGTGAATCTGCAAAATTCTAAGTGTAACATCTTCAAGAATGAGTTTCTATCTTTTCCTTATGGGTGTTTTTGTGGGTTAGTCTTTATCTTTCCTTTCTCATTAGAAGCATAAACTTTTAATTTTTGTTAGATTTTCCCAAAGTATTTAGTGCAGTATATGTCAAACAGACCAGCTGGTATACTTCTAAACTGAATTATTAGAAATGCATTTACTGACTTTCTGCTACTCTGAAGTGTCACTGAGAACAGTGGTAAAACTTTGGTTCTTCCTGATTTTCAAAATTCCCTGAGCACCTACATTGGGTAAAAATTCTACTAATGAGGCATCATGACAAGGTAGTAACAAAGACTAGAAGACAACTCACACCCACGAGGCCTTAGGTGAGTCACTGTTCCTCCCAGACCCTCTATTTCTTCATGTGTGAATGAGCAAATAAATGTTAGGAGTCAAGGAAATAATAGGTGTGAAAGTGCCTAGCATATGATAGTTCTCTTCAACTCTACTAGATCTGATGACACATCCTATCACAATACCTCTGTGATGTAGGAGGCATCTGTATCATTAGATAACATGAAATCATTAGATAACATTTATATGGAAGGAATGGAGAAGGAAATGGCAACCCACTCCAGTGTTCTTGCCTGGAGAATCCCATGGACAGAGGAGCCTGGCAGGCTACAGTCCTGGGATCTCAAGAGTCGGACACGACTTAGCGACCAAACCACCACTACCACCATATGGAAGGAAACAGACTCAGAAAGATTAAGTAGTTTCAACCATAAATTCATTCAACAAACATTTGATGTGTGTCTACTATGCGCTGAGCCATAGCTAGTGAGAAAGTCAGGATTTGAATCAGATATTTTAACTTCAAGTTCAGTGGTCTTTCCATCACATCATAACTACTTTCACATTTGTATCCCCAGTACCTAGCACATAGTGGGTGCTCAATACATTAATGAATGAGTAATGGGAGTATTTTTAATATAACCTTTTGATTAGGTAATATGATTCTTGTTACACAAATTTTATATATATATACACACACACACATATATATATCTGTGTATATATATGTAATCTCACACACGTCATTATATATACATGAAATGGTATGCAGTGAAAAGTTCCCTTCTTAACTCTTTCTTTCATCTGCCAGCCCCCTCCCACCGTTGGTAAAAACTGATTTTAAAGTGTGTGCCTGACCGAGTTTCTCTAAGTGTGTGTATTATTCCTCACTCCTACACAAAAAGTAACGTACTATATCCATAGTTCTACACTTTTTTTTTTTCACTTAATATGTCTTGCAGATTTCCCCATACTAGTGCATGGTATCCCTTTGAAGAGATGCATTGTGCTATACTTTATTCAATCAATGCTGTATTGATGGACATTTAGCTTGTTTCCAGTCCTTTCTTATTACAAACAATACCACAATGAATAATCTTTTATATATAGTATCGATACATAATCTCTAAGATAAGTTTCCAGAGGTAAAATTGGAAGTCAAAAAGTATGTGCTTTTGTAATGTTGATAAGTAATACCAAGTTGCCTTCCCCAGGGATTATTTGAGTTTATATACCCCAGCAATATAAGAAAATGTCTATTTCTCCACATCCTTTTCAGAAAGAATTTTTGAATTTTTGCCAATCTGATAAGTAAAATGTGAATTGTAGTGCAATTTACATTTTCAGGTCTCATAATAAGCACTCACTCATGTTGAGTAGCTACTTGTTTTTCCTTTTGGAATCCACACTTTCATTTTTCTATCCATTTGTAGGTCTTTTTATTATTTTTATAGGACACCCTTCCATATCAGCTCTTTGTGGTATGAACTGTGAATACTTTTTCAATGATGATATTAAAGAAAAAAATGATATACGTAAAGCAATGTTTTTTTTTTTTTTTTTTTTTTTTTTTAGGAAACTCATTCCAGAAGCCATATGGAATGAACTAGAGAAGTGAGAGCTAAGGTGGGACACTGATTAGAAGTCCATGGCAATAGCTAATTGTCACACAACGAGAGTTTTGACCTGGCTGATGACAGTGGAAATGAAATTTAAAGGCCAAAGTTATTACCAATAAATAATTGGCAAGAGTTAATAATCCACAATGATAACAATGACAGTAACAGCAGCTGCAATTGTTTAGGAGTAACTACAACCCAAGAACTATGCTGAGTGCTTTACAGTTTTTAAGCTGTGAATTGGTACTATTATTGCCCCTATTTCACAAATGAGAAAAGTGAAGAAGTTAAGTGACTTAACCCAAATTCACTCTAGATATAAGTGCAAGAACCTAGGCTAACCCCAGGTCTATCTGACCCAGGTGCCTGGCAGAGTGAAGAACAATGTTCAAAGGTCTGCAGGCTGAGTGCCTGAGTAATGCCTGGCTTGATGACAGATACAGAGAAGCCGGGGACAGCTGCCTCTGACTGGAGAGCAACACGCTTACTCATGGGGCTCTGAGCATTTTTCAGTCTTTCACACACATCATCACTCTGCCCTCAATGTCTCTGTGAGTCAGAGGGGGTAGTATTATCCCCAAGCTACTGATGAGAAGACTGAGGCCCCGTGAAATCAAATAACCAGTTCATATGTTCTATTCTCTGAGAAACCTTCTCTGAAACCCAGAGCAGGGAAGATTCCTAGATTGTGTGTGTCTTACAGTCTTCTTTCCTTCCCAGAATTGGTCACATTCATAATTACACATTTATTTTTGTTTAACATCTGTTGCTCTATAGCCTCTAAGATCTATGCCTGGTTTTGCTTTTACTTTGGTCCTAGTTTGGAGCACATAATTTGTGTGTATATGTCAGTCGCTTAGTTGTATCCGACTCTTCGCGACCCCACGGCCGGTAGTCCACCAGGCTCTTCTGTCCATGGAATTCTCCAGGCAAGAATACTGAAATGGGTTGCCATTCCCTTCTCCAGGGGATCTTCCTGACCCAGGGATCGAACCTGGGTCTCCTGTGTTGTAGGCAGATTCTTTACCACTGAGCCACTAGGGAAGCCCATAATTGGCAGGCAGGAGATAGTTGTTGAATGAATGAATGAGCTCTAGACTCTTTGTCCTTTCATCTCTGGTATTACATCATAAAGCTCCCTAAAGCTAAATAATGTAATGTCATGGATATGGGCTGTGCTATAAACAATTTGAGGATTCAAACTTCTTTAAGTGTACTCAGCTTCCACATTAATGTTTAGACAGCAAAACCCTGGGCTGCTTTAACCAAAGAGACACATGAAAGGACAACATAACAATGAAATGGAGCTGATGACTTCGGGCAATGCGCAAGGCTTTGTCAGGGAGCACTTGCCCAGGCATTGATCACCACCTGCCACGAAGTAATTTGTTGAGCCTCACCCTCTAACATCATTAGTTAACAGGTAGCTGGACCAGGCATTGGAAGGAAGAATGCACTTAAAGGAAGAATAACTCCTAAAATTTAAGCTTTACTCAGCTCTACATGGTAACACATAAGGAACAACAGATGCTTAAGCTATCACTAATGAAGGTCATACAGAAGATCTGAATTTGAACAATCACAGAGAAACTGAGAATTCCCTGAGGTTACTATATCAGTTCAGTTCAGTCGCTCAGTCATGTCCGAATCTTTGCGACCCCATGAATCGCAGCACTCCAGGCCTCCCCGTCCATCACCATCTCCCTGAGTTCACTCAGACTCACGTCCATCTAGTCCGTGATGCCATCCAGCCATCTCATCCTCGGTCGTCCCCTTCTCCTCCTGCCCCCAATCCCTCCCAGCATCAGAGTTTTTTCCAATGAGTCAACTCTTCTCATGAGGTGGCCAAAGTACTGGAGTTTCAGCTTTAGCATCATTCCTTCCAAAGAAATCCCAGGGTTGATCTCCTTCAATAAACCACTGTTTCAAAGAAGGGCCAGCTCTGACATAGAACAGAGGAGCAAATGCTTTGGTATTTTCAGAATTCTTATCCTCTAGACTCCTGGCCCATGAAGAGCTAGCCATGGGCTTGGTGTCATGGGAATCCCAGTCTTCCAAGCAGAGAAGTCAACTCAGCTTTCAAGAGGCCTATCTGATGGCTATAAATGCCCAGTCATATCAGCTAGAAAAGTCATTGTAGGAGGACTACAGTTCAACAGATCCTCAATAAATACTTAGTGAATGAACGAATGAGTGGAAAAAGATTGAGTTCTTGATAACACAGGCTCATTTTCTATATAAGGCACATATTTGAACCACTAGGTCATGGAACTTGGACCCTCATCCCCAGTTACTTCCTTAATTTGATGACAAGTTTTGCATTAATTAGCTTCTCAAGTGAAGTGAAGTCACTCAGTCGTACCCAACTCTTTGCAACCCCATGGATAGTAGCCTGCACTAAGCTCCTCCGTCCATGGGATTTTCAAGGCAAGAATACTGGAGTGGGTTGCCATTTCCTTCTCCAGGGAACCTTCCCAACTCAGGGATCAAACCCAGGTCTCTCACATTGTAGACATACGCTTTACCATCTGAGCCACCAGGGAAGTCTTCTCAACTTATGCAATAATTAGAAGAAAGTACTCTAAAATGCCTGTGGATAATTATGGAATTCCAGATGATTTTAATGTTCTTATTTACACAGCTCCGGGCTTCCCTGGTGGTTCAGATGGTAAAGAATTTGCCTGCAATGCAGAAGATGCAGATTTGATTTCTGAGTTGGGAAGATCCCCTAGAGAAGGGGATGCAACCCACTCCAGTATTCTTGCCTGGGAAATCCCACGGACAGAGGAGCCTGGTGAGCTACAGTCCATGGGGTCACAGAGTCGGACACAACTTAGCAACTGAATACACGTGCACATAGCTCCTGCTTTCCATTTTTTCTTAAGTAAGCATGTATTATTCTTATTATTAAAAATGTCACTTAGAAGACCAATTAATTGAGCCCTACCATATGGAAATCATCACCAACCCAGCATGATATGTAGGTGAGTACATCAACAGGAACTTCTGTCCTTGAGGGGAATACAGGACAGGTACAGAGAGAAGGACTGGCTGCGATAGAGGTCCCCTGTGCTGTGGAGAAACAGAGGAGGGAGAGATGGAAAGTACTGGGGGACAGACACTGGCGAAAATAAGGAGAGGAGTTTTGAAGAAGAAACGCTTTACCGTGGAAACAAAGAAAGAGGAAACAAACGTATGTGAGACCTGGTGCAATGGCCACCTGGCTGCCCTCTTGAGTTACAACCGGGAAGGGCTCAGTTTAGAGGCTGCAGACTGCCCAATGGCAGGTGCAGGTGAGCCCTGCCAGCACTGTTCTAGTGCAGGAGGAGGAACCTGGACAGTCAGAGAGATGAAGGGAGTATCAAGCCTACCAGCTCCCTACACAGGAGAAGTCAGGCTGACGGGAAAACCTGACTTACTTGGATGTCCTCATTCAACCTTTGAGAGCAAAGTTGGCCTTCCAGATGAGTGGGCTTCAGCCTAGGAGCACGGTGTGTGAGACATGGTTGAGACACTCACATCTGCCATCTTATTAAAAAAAATCTTCCTAGCAATCTTATCATTTAAAACTCTGTCATTAGTTGCTCATTCCTTTGTGTTAGGCGCTGACCTCTGCCATGCTCTTTTTGTAAAACAATGTTAATCCTTAATGGATGACTTAATAGAACCCAGGCTCTAAACGTGCACTTTGCCAAGGGACTCTGCTTCTAGGAATCTGTCCTACAGAAATGCTCACTCATCTGTACACAGGAAGATATTCACAGCAGCGTTATGTGCAGTTTTTTTAAAAAAAGGTTATCCGCAGAGGAATGCCTAATTGTAGCATGCCTATACTATGCAGCTGATAAGAATGGGGTAATTCTATAGGTACCGACACAGAATGATACCTGTGAAATGTTAAGTGAAAAAAGCAAATTGTCTCATTAATATAAACGTAATGAATTTGTGTGAGGATTATATGTCTACATGTATAAAACGTCTGGAAGAATTTCCTCCCATCATACTGAGGGGTTAAATGGACAGAAAAGTGAGAGGGAACTTTGCTCTTTCCTTTATGTTATCCTAATCTGTTTGCATTTTTTCCAATGAGCACTGATTGCTTTCATAATTAAAAATAATTTCTACTGGTGGCTCAGACAGTGAAGAATCCACCAGCAACACAGGAGACCCAGGTTCAATCCTTGGGTCAGGAAGATTCCCTGGAGAAGGGAATGGCTACCACTCCAGTATTCCTGCCTGGAAAATTCCATGGACAGGTAATTCCATTTAGGAGCCTGGCGGGCTATAGTCCACGGGGTTGCAAAGGGTCTGGACAGGACTGAACAGCTAAGACACACACTACTATGCGTCAAGCACTGTTCTAAGAGCTTTATGTGTATTCACCGATTTAATTCTACAATAATCCCGTGAGAGGGCACTTTCTTAACCCTTTCTACAGATAAGGACTCGGTCCTTGCCCGGGTTACACAGAGATATATAAAGGTGTTGAGCTTTGAACCCCTGCCAGTTGGCTCAGACTTCGTGCTCTTAATCACTAGATTATAGTGCCTCAAAAAGATGACGTAAACAAACAGATAAACAGCACTGCTTTTAGAGGCAGACACACCTGAATCCCAGTTTCTGCTGATTAACTGTGCGATTCTTAGCGAGTGTCTCACTTCTGGGTCATTTTCTCCATTTGTAAAATGGAGATGAGATGTCACATAACTCAGGAGACCACTATGAGAACTACACAGAATTTGTTCAGGGCCAGGCATTTAGCAAGTACTTGACAAACACAGGCTATTTCCTCTATTAAGCTTAAATGATCAGCCCTTTACTGTATGTTAATTTAATTGGCTGTTCTCTTGATTGGCTGCCTGGCGGCATCTGGTGCTAGAGAGGAAAGTGGAGAAGGAGGAGTTGGGAACACGCAGAGAGGTGGGGTCAGACTCAGAACTGGAAAAGTGCTGGATTAACACTTCACAGTTTGGCCTACAGCTAGTCCAGTTAAGAAAACAAAATTAACAGTATTTAGGTGAGTTTCAAAGTCATTCTGGGGTAAAATGTCATCATTTCATTTTTAGAATAAGGGTATTAAGGTTCAGGAATTTGTCCAAAGTCACCAAGTCAATTAAATAATAGAGCCAGGACTGAAATTTAGCCTTTCTAATTCCACGTCGACCCTCTTTTCACAGATCCCACTGCCTGAATTAGATAGCATCACTGACTCTATGTTCATGAGTTTGAGGAAACCCCAGGAGACAGTGAAGGACAGGGAAACCAGGCATGCTGCAGTCCACGGGGTCACAGAGTCGGATCTGACTGAACAACAGCAGCAACAACAACCGCCTGAGTTGCTGTGGGGATACCCTGTTGGGAAGTGGTGATCACAGTTTCTCAGAAGAAATGTGCTGGAAGAGTGGTGAGTCTGGGAGGCCCAGTACCACTGGGGGAACGCCCCACCCATTCAGGTGCGGCTGCTGCTGCGGGTGGGGAATGGCCTCCCTACACTTCAGGGATGACAAGTGTGCCAGACCCCCTGTGAGGGCTCCACACCGCCCAAGGGTAGATCACCCTGCCCCTTTAACTCTGCTGTTACAGTCCTTATCTGAGCAGCAGTCAGTCTACAAAAGGGACACAATCCACTGGGGAGGAGGCAGGGGGCTGTAGGCACGGGGCTGCAGGAAGCTGGCCAAGGGTCCAGAGCACAGTCCAGCCCCGAGCCATCAGGCTCTCAGCTCTGCCTCTCAGTTCAGTCGCTCAGTTGTGTCCGACTCTTTTTGACCCCTTGGACTGCAGCACGCCGGGCCTTCCTGTCCATCACCAACTCCCGGAATTTACTCAAACACATGTTCATTGAGTCGGTGATGCCATCCAACCATCTCATCTTCTGTCGTCCCTGTCTTCTCCCACCTTCAATCTTTCCCAGCATCAAGGTCTTTTCGAATGAGTCAGCTCTTCCCATCAGGTAGCCAAAGTATTGGAGTTTCAGCTTCAGCATCTGCCTCTAGCCTCGTCCTGATCCTTCCCTATTTTCCCAAAGCACCAGAGATCAGGCAGGAGCCAAGGAGGAGCTGTTCTCTCTTCTTGTGAGGTTCCAAGCCCACCACCCATTTTTTAGGCTCAACCAATCCCTGGGAGGTCGGGGTCATTACAAGTCTCCAGAGAGAAGGGAGAGCAACTGGGGAAGTGGATCAGAAAGAGGAAGAGTTCTCAACCTTTTTCCAGCTACACACTAACATTGCATAACTTACTCACATGTGAATGCCTGGGGTATTCGCGCCCAGGGCATGAGGTGTGATTCCACAACTTTCTCTTTCACTCAGGACACCTTTTGGTTACTAAAATGTGAATAAATATTACAGCTGGGGTTTGTTATGTTTTTGTCTCTACTTTTGGGTACGCTCGGGAAACGCCATGATGAAACATTACAATAAAATTTTTTTTAATCCCTTGGATGTGTAAAAGTGGTGTTATGATAAGGACAAGCTTATGTCTATCAGTTTATTTTTTAAATAAATCACTTACAGCCAGTGGTACTGCATTATTATCAGTAGTGAGGTACCTCCGTACCCCAAAGGCAGAGCAGCTGGGACAGAAAATTGGAAAACTGGCTGAGGTCATACATCTGGTCCTTTTCTTTTCTCTGATTCCTTCCTCATATGAACCTGTCCCTCCCCAACATCCTCTCTCTCCACCCCACTCAGTTGGTGGGGGCACATCTTAGGTGGTAACCATTTGGTATTCCTTTGATGGTCCTGTTGACAGTGTCGAGGTCACCAAATAGAACACAGTCAGGTTCCTTGGAAGAAAAGCTATAACAAGCCTAGACAGTGTATTAAAAAGCAGAGATATTACTTTGCCAACAAACGTCTGTCTTGTTAAAGCTATGGTTTTTCCAGTAGCCATGTATGGATGTGAGAGTTGGACCATAAAGAAGGTTGAATGCTGATGAATTGATGCTTTTGAACTGTGGTGTTGGAGAAGACTCTTGAGAGTCCCTTGGACTGCAAGGAGATCCAACCTGTCAGTCCTGAGTATTCATTGGAAGGTCTGATGCTGCAGCTGAAACTCCAATACTTTGGCCCCTGCTATGAAGAACTGACTCATTGGAAAAGACCCTGATGCTGGGAAAGATTAAGGGCAGGAGGAAAAGGGGACAACAGAGGATGAGATGGTTGGAAGGCATCACTGACTCAATGGACATAACTTTGAGCAAACTCCAGGAGGTGATGAAGGACAGGGAAGCCTGCTTTGCTGCAGTCCATGAGGTTGCAAAGAGTAGGACAGGACTGAACCACTGAACAGCAACAACAAAGTGCCCTGGAGTTAGCGGAAGTGTCGGCATTGAGGAGTAGATCACCAAATGGTCTATGGGAGGAAAGAGCCTATACTGCAATGATAAGCAGGCAGAAATTTGCTGTATGACACAGGGAGCTCAAACTCGGTGCTCTGTGACAACCTAGAGGCGTGAGATAGGGTGGGGGGGAGGTTCAAGATGGAGGGGACATATGTATGCCGATGGCTGACTCATGTTGATGTATGGCAGAAACCAGCACAATATTGTAAAGCAATTACAACAGAGCCCACTGCTCTGGGCTCAGTGTAGAGTGTCAATTAAAAATAAATAAATTTTTAAAAATTTAGATAACAGCTATGTTTCCTAGCACTAGACTAAGTGCTTTACCACATCTCAATCCATCCTTTCAGCAACGCAGAGAGGAAAAAGTAAACCCATTTCACAGGTGAGAATACAGAGGCAGAGAAATTAGCCAAGTTCACATAGCTACGCTGTGGAGGGCCCTTGACTGGCCTCTCTGACTTCACTGCCTATATCACCTCCCATCATGAGTTTGAGTTGAATGGCTTGAGAATGGTGGGGAATAGCGGTGTGACTCTTGCAAGAAACAAGCTCGCTGGGGTGGAATAAGACTTGAACACATTGCCCAGCACTTGGTAGGAGGTGCCCAGTAGATATTTGTGAACTAGATTCTTGAACAGACTTTCAGACACAGGATGGGGGTGGGTGAGAGTCTTCCGTGAGTTGGGGTCCACAGTCTGGGCCTCCATGCACTCTTGAATATCCCCCCATGGCGAGGAACAACATAGACAGGTCACAGGTGTATGCTGAGTCCTTGAGTATTTCCTGCCCTGAGTGGTCAGGGCGTGGCAGCCTCACCATTCCTGGGGGCTTGTCCGAAATGCCGATCTCGGCTCCACCCCAGACCTACGGGCTCAGAACCCGTGCACTAACCAGCCTCCAGGTGACACGTGCAAAGGCCTGGCTCAGCAACCTCCCACAGTGGAAGGTGTCAGCTGTCATCCTGGGCACAATTGTCACTGGGGACAATTCCTTTTCCCTGTTGTAGGCAGGCTAAGACCATGTGCAGCCTAATCTCCTCCCGCTGGAAAGACTCGTCTGAATGGGAGCGGGACATCTCGGTTCTCATCATTTCCAGGAAGTTCAGGCCCCCGTGTACCCCCATGTGACCTCGTCTGTCTCAGGGCTCATGAACTCGGAGGGTGTGACAGGCGCACTTCCTCACGGTGTGACCAGGCAGTGACAAATGCACCACATGGAAGGAAACTAGTGAATAATCCTCGCATATTCTGCACTGAGTCATGCTGGCCTTCCTTGGGGATGTGCTCCAGCTGATTAGACTTGCGGATTCTGTTTCTTTGTTCAGAGTACACTTTAGAGAGTGTCCCACAGAACCGAAGTATTGGGGACAGCAGATCAGGTGGTTCCTGACCTGGAGGTACTTTATAAAGAAATAATAGTATACTGTTACCACGTTTGGTCACAAGAGAAAATAAAGGACAAGTAAAATGCTTCTGTCAACACAGACTGTACAGTAATGATTTGACAACGACTAGGGACAGAAACGGGAGAAGGCAATGACACCCCACTCCAGTACTCTTGCCTGGAAAATACCATGGATGGAGGAGCCTGGTGGGCTGCAGTCCATGGGGTCGCTAAGAGTTGGACACGACTGAGCGACTTCACTTTCACTTTTCACTTTCATGCATTGGAGAAGGAAATGGCAACCCACTCCAGTGTTCTTGCCTGGAGAATCCCAGGGAAGGGGGAGCCTGGTGAGCTGCCATTTATGGAGTCGTACAGAGTTGGACACGACTGAAGCGACTTAGCAGCAGCAGCAGGGACAGAAACTACTCAACAGGAACTCCAGGGACCCTCCCCACACCCGCCCCCTGCAAGCTCCCTCCCTTCTCCCACACTGCCCTCTCACATTTGCTCTGGGCTCAGGGTAGAGTGTCATCTATAGTGACTGATGGTGGACAGCTCTGCCCACTACTTGAGTTCCTACAACTGGCATCTCTGCGTGGTTTGCCCATTCGATCCTTATGGCAGTGCCCTAAGTTAGTATTATGATCCCTACTTTACAGATGAGGAAATTGAGCTTAAGTTGCCCACAGTCACACGTCCAGAAAATATTAGGAGAAAGGAGAAGTCACTCAGTCGTGTCCGACTCTTTGTGACGCCATGGATTGTAGCCCACCGGGCTCCTCCCTCCATGGGATTCTCCAGGCAAGAGTACTGGAGTGGGTTGCCATTTCCTTCTCCAGGGGATCTTCCTGACCCGGGGATCGAACCCGAGTCTCCTGAATTCCAGGCAGACGCTTTAACCTCTGAGCCACCAGGGAAGAGGAATATAGATTTAACAGGGTTCTAAAGCTCAAGTCTCTCCTTCCACTACTGTCTGTTTCAAGCTCACCTGGCTCCCTAGGGAGTTTCAGGGGAGGAATACATAAAGAATGGAGAAGAGGGTGGTACCACACCAGTGGCTGCCGATTCCACTTACATGTCCCTCTGGTGCCAGGTCCCAGACTCCAGCTGCCCTGCACAAAGAAGAGCAAAGAGGACCCGCCTCAGTTCTCAGAGAATTATCTAAGCCCATAAAGTTTGGGAGATGGTGTAAACCCCTTTTATAACGGACTGTTTACAGATTCTGTTTGGAAACAGAGATGAGATAACTTAATAGAGCACTTTTGCTTTGAAACCCAGATGACAAGTACTGACCATCTGCTCTTGGGACCTGAGAGCCAGACAATAAGGGCATAGAAAGATGGACAGGACAGCCAGTCAAAGGAAGCGAGGCCAACAAGTTGATTCAAGTTTCAACCACCCTATTTACAGCTGAGACAAGTCTTCAGAGGAGAGATGATCCAAACCCAAACCCACAAATGTTTCAGAGCACACTGTTCTGTCTCCCCACCAGGACACCAGAAACTGAGTCTGCTATACTTCTTTCACAGTAGAGCTCCCCAGGTAGATCCTTGCTCAGCATCCCAAATGTGAGCCCTCCTGACATGAATCCTCTCCTTCACCTCTCTTCGGGGCTCTCCTCTTGGCTGGCCCATCTCTCCCTGCTCCCTTCCCAGGATGTCTTTCAAACCTCTCCTCCATCTAATCTTCTCTAAACTCCTCTTTCCTACCCTGATATCAGTGTTCTCAAACTTGCCTGATCATCTTAAGAATCACCTGGGAAATTTGACCACGCAGATTCCCAGCTCCTTCCCCTAGAGATCTGGATTAGAAAGATCCCGGTGGAGACCAGGAGACCCCATGTGTAACAGAATCTCATGTGTCCTTTTGATCAGGCGCGTTTGGGAAACTTTGACTGCCCTCCCCCTGTTTATGCTGGAGCTGGCTACAGTCCTCAGAACCGCCCACTCCTGTCCCAGGATAACACCTCTGAGGCCCAAAGGACATAGCCTTTCAGCTCCAGCAGCCTGCACCTGTGCTTCACTTCCTCTGCCATCTACCATCTTGTTTCTCTTTCTTTCACCACAGGCTCTGCAGTTGTCTCTGCCCCAGGCCTTCCACTGAAATTGCTCTCTGAGGCTGACGCTGATTTACAAAGTACATGATCCAGTGGACACGATTCAGACATTGTGTAATTGAACTTTTTGCTAAGCAGGCATTCATGACTACTCCCTTTTTCATGAATCTTTCTACTCCCTTGATCTCTGAGACACCATTTTCCCCTGACTTTCTTCCTATCCCATCCACAGTTGCCAGTCAGTCTTCCTTGCTGGACCTCTTTCTCCAGCCACCTTGAAAGTGGATGTAGCCAGGTCCCGAGCTCAGCCTACTCTTCCTGGCCATCACATGCACTTTGATAGTTTTAATGTAACCTGCTTCTTGTGCTTCAGTTTTCCATCCAAACGGCCTGCAAAGTGTTGGTTGTGGCATGGACAGTTCAAAATTAGCACTTCCCAAACCTAACTAACCAAAAAGCCAGGGCCGCCTCCTTTTGTATTTTCATGTGTCAGGATGATACTTCCATTCAACTGGTTGACCAAGCTAGAACCCTGGAAGACATCCTGGTATTCATTTCTCTCCACCTTCACACCCCCACAATACACAGCCAACCACTCACCAAGTTCTGAGGATTTCATGCCTCACTAGTCCTCAAATTCATGCCCTCCTCTTCTTCTCCGCATCATGTCTCCAGTCAAGGTCCTCATTCTCTCTCACCTGGACATCATCTCCCAGCTGGCCTCTCTCCTTCCCATCCTGCCCTCTTTCCAGTCAGTCCTCCACTCAGTCACTTGAGCGATATATGTAAAATACAAGCCTCATCCCGTCTCCCCATCACTTAAAGCCCCTCAGGAGCTTCTCGTCACCCACAAGTTGAAGTCCAAACTATCCAGGATGGCTCTCCTGAACTCATCAGTTTATTCCATGCCTCCAAGTCAATGCTCACAATTTCGTCCTTCCGTTACCTAACCAACTTTCACCCCACCCTCTGCCCTCAGCCCAGGCATCATCAAACTTTTTGGTTCTGTTTGGCAGGGTTAGGGATCCTTGAAAGTATTCCTCTAACACTCTGTGCTTATCAGATTACACTGGCAAACTCAACTGCTAACTGTGGAAAGAAAGTTTGAGGATAGTTTTACATGTTTACAACCTCCCTCCAGCCCTAGTTGTTACCACAGTGACTGAGAGCTGGCTCTTCCTTGCACCTGTGAATGTGTCTGAAGCCAACCATCCCGTCCCACTGCCTCTCCGAGTGAAGCAGAAGGACCACCCAGGAGTCAGCCCACCTTTATCCCTGCTCCGCAAAGGGAGTGGCCTCTCCTGGCTATTGGCAAAGCTTCCAGAAACCTGGCTTTGAACCATTCAGGGCTAATAGGTGGTCCAGATATTCTGGCAGGGACCATGAGTTCAAAGCAGAGGAAGATGGAATCATAAAACACCGTGTATTCAGAGCACCTTAAACCCTTAGGGCCAGGTCATTGATGAGGGAATGCTGTGATTATGTATGCTGGGAGCATCCTGCCCACATACCTGCCTTCCTCAGGAATCCTGAGACGTCAGAGTAAGCCTTTAAGAGGTCTATTTTAAAGTCAGTCTGTTGGCCCCCTGGGAAGAAAAGTAAAGAGGCTGGACCAATGCTAGAATCCTCAGAGCTCCAGAGTATACTCCCTTGAATACAGTGGAAGCGGATGCTGACTTCAGCTTCTGCAGAAGCTCCTTGGATAAGCGGGGGATTCACACTGTTATAGGAGATGGGGTATATAATACTGCTGGGCCTTGAGTGCTGAATAATGTCAGACAGAATAGTGTTGAACTGGAGTCTGTGGAGCCCTTCAAGTGTCCTCTGGCCTGGCCCTCGTCAGGGGTCACAGCTCCTTCCACAGAGGGGGCTGGAAAAGCTGACAGTGCCAGTCTCTCTTCTGTAGCCTATCAAAAGCCAGCCATGCTATGGAGAGGGTTACAGCAGAGTCAGGAGCAATGGCCAACCCAGATCATTAAAGCAGAGCATGGAAAACAGGGCTGCCATGTACAGCTGTCTAGACTGCACACAAGGTTGCTCAGATGAAGCAGTAAATGAGGCCTGAAGTCCAGCCTGTGCACCCACTTGCCAAGTTGTGTGTCCTGATGTAGAACCACATTTTCTTAGAAAAGGAGGTCCTTGTTTTTAGCTTGCAAAAAGGGTTTGTTTGGGATTGCAACAGCCCTGATGGAGAAGAGATTGATAACAGTAGTGAGAAAGCTTAGGTGATAGCCAGAGTAACTCAGGACCTGGCAGAAAATGATAAGAGTTTGGTATATTCATGACTGTGGCCCCAGCCACCTAAACCCTAAGGACCCATTCCTGAGCAGGCTGGAGGACACCTGGTAAAGAGAGGTTTCGGGACCCCAAGGGCCCCTCCTAGTTGGGGGCTCAGAATTTCAGCCTACTGAGATATTGCCCAGCCTCATGGTTGCGTCCTTCTTCTTGTCACTCCCTCCCCATCACCCCACTCCTTCCTGCCCATCTCCAGTCATCCAAGGCCCCCATGGCCAGAGGAAAGATCAGCATATTCAGACTGTG
>CAKJTW010000621.1:0-33287 GCA_917880005.1 Nanger dama | reverse complement strand
ACCCTAATCCTGACCTTTACCATAAACCAAACCCTAACCCTAAACTTGACCCTAACCCTAACCTAATGCTAACCCTTAACCCCCTACCCAATCCTAAATCCTAACCCCTAACCCTAACACTAACCTAACCAAAACCCCTAACCCTAACCCTAAACCTCTTCTAACCCATAACCTAAGAGTAACGCTAACACTAACACTAACACAAACCGTAACCACAACCCCAACACTAACCCTAACCACTAAACCTAACCATAACCCCTAACCCAACCCCTAACTTAAACCTAATCCTAACCACTAACCCCTAAGCCTAACCCTAAACCATAACCCTGAACCTAACCCCTAACCCTAACCCTAACCATTACCCCTAACCCTAACCCTAATCCCTAACCTAACCTAACACCTAACCTAAGCTTAACCTAACCTAACGCTAACCTAACGCTAACGTTAACCTAATGCTAAACCTAACCCCTAACCTAAACCTGACCCTGAACCTAACCCTAACCTAACCCTAACCTATCACTACCTCTAACCTAGCCTAATGCTAACCCTAAACACAAATCAATCCTAAACCTAACCCCTAATCCTAACCTCAACCCTAACCAAAACCCCCAACCCTAACCTAAACCTAAACCTCTTCTAACCAAAAACCTAAGAGTAACTCTAAACCTAACCCTAATCCCAACCCTAACCCCAACCCCAACCCTAACCCCAACCCCAGCCCTAACACTAACCCTAACCTTAAACGTAAACCTCTTCTAACCCAAAACCTAAAGGTATGCTAACCCTAACCTAACCCTAACCCCTAACCCCTAACCCAACCCTAACCTAACACTAGCCCAAACCTAACCCTAACGCTAACACTAACCCTAAACCCCAAACCTAACCCCTAACCCAAACCCTAAACCTAACCCCTAACCTAACCCTAACCAAAACCCTAACCCTAACCCTAAACCCTAAACCTAACAGGAACCCTAACCATAAACCTAACCCTACATAAACCTAAATCCTAACCCTATCCTAAACCTAAACCACACCCTAACCACATCCGTAAATCTAACCCCAACCCTAACATTAAATTAACCTAACACTTACCTAACCCCTAATCCTAACACCAACCTAACCCTAAAACCAATCCCAACCTAACCCTAACCCCAAAACCAACCCTAAACCCAATGCCAATCCCAACATTAACCCCAACACCAACCCTAACCCCCAACGCAACCCTAACCCTATCCCTAACCCCAAACCTTAACCCTAACCCTAACCCTTAACCCTAACCCTAACACTAAACCTAACCCCGAAACCTAACCCTATCCCTTACCCTAACGCTAACCATAATGCTAAAAACTAACCCTAGCGCTAACCCTAACCCTAAACTCTGACCCTGACCTGACCTAAAACCTAACCTAACCTAACCCTAACCTAAACCTAACTGTAAAGTTTACCCTAAACCCAAACTCCAAACCTAACCCCTAATCCTAAACCCTAACCTAAAGCTAACCCTAACCTGACCCAAAATCCTAACCCCAATGCTAAATCTAGCGCTAACCCTATCCCTAACACTAACCACACCCCTAACCTAATAATAACCCTAACCATAAACCAAATCTAACCCTAAACCTAACCCCTAACCTAAACCAAACCTAAACCTAAACCTAACCCCTAACACTAAACCTCTTCTAACCGAAAACCTAAGAGTAACGCTAACCATAACACTAACCATAACCCCAACCCTAATCCTAACCCTAACCTAACGCCTAAACCTAACCTTAAACTCTAGCCCAACCTTAACCTAAACCTAATCCTAACCACTAACCTAACCTAACCTAGCCTAAACCTAAACCTAACCCTAATGCTAACCCCTAATCTTAACCCTACACCTTACCACTAATCCAAACCCTAACCCCTAACCCTAACCCTACCCTTTACCACTAACCCTAACCCCTAACTCCTAACCCTAACCCTTACACTAACCTAACACCTAACCCTAAGCCTAACCTAACGCAAATGCTAACCTAATGCTAACCCTAACCCTAAAACCTGAGCAGGACCCTGACTCTAACCCTAAAACTAACCTAACCCCTAACCTAACACCAACCCTAACCTAAAACCAATCCACCAACCCCAACCTAACCCCAAACTAAACCTCTTCCAACCCAAAACATAAGAGTAACGCTAACCTAACCCTAACCCTAACCTAAACCTAAATCTGACCAGCCTAACCCTAACACTAATGCTAAAGCTAACCCTAACCCTAAATCCTGACCTGACCCTAACCCTAACCGTAACCTAAAATTAACCTAACCGTAACGCTAACCCTAAACCCTAACCGTAACCCAATCCCTAATCCTAAACATTAACCTAACCCTAACCCCAACCTTAACCTTAAACCTAACCATAACCGTAACCGTAACCCCTAAACCTAACCATAACCCTAAACAAAACCACTAACCTAACCTAACCCTAAGCCAAACCCCTAATCCTAACCCTAAGCCTAACCTAACGCTAACCCCAAACCAAACCAACCATAACCCTAAACCTAATGCTAAACCTAACACTAACACCAACCCTAATTCTAACCCTAACCCCAACCTAACCCCTAACCCTAACCCTAACCCTATCCCTACCCTTAATCTAACCTAACCATAACACTAATCACTAACCCTAATCCTAGCCCTTGCCCTATCCATAGCCCTAGCACTAGCCCTAATTCTAAACATATCCCTAGCCCGAACCATACCCTAAAACTAACCTAAACCAAGCCCTAACCCTAACCTAACAGTAAACAAAACACCTAACCTAACCCAAACCCTAACTTTCTACCCAACACTAACACTAACCGAAACAATAACCTAACCGCTAACCTTAAACCTAACCCTAACCTAAACCTAACTCCAACCCTAACCTAAACCAAACACTAACCCTAACCCTAACGCTAACCCTAACCCTAAACCCTGACCGTGACCTTGAACCTAACCCTAACTCTAACACTAACCCTAACCATAAAGCTAACCTAAACCATAACCTGACACTAACCCTAACCCTAATTCTAAACCCTAAACATAACCCTAACCTAATCCTAAACCCTAACCCCAACCTAACCTAACCCTAACCCCTAACCCTAAACCTAACTCCAACCCCTAACCCTAACCCCAACCCAAACCCTAACCACAACCACAATCCCAACACTACCCCAATCCCAATCCCAACCCTAACTCCACCCCGACCCTAACCCCCCCCAACCCCAGCCCTAACCCTAAGACTAACCCTAACCCCTAACCCTAACCGTAACCTTAAAACCTGAAACTCTTCTAACCCAAAACCTAAGAGTAACACTAAACCTAATCTGAACCCTAACCCCAACCCTAAACCTAACCCCCCCCTAACCCTAACGCTAACCTAAAACCTAACCCAAACCCTAAACATATACCTGGACCTAACCTAACACTAAACAAAACCCCTAACCCTAACCCTAAACTCTAAAACCTAACACTAACCTAACCATAACCCTAACCCTACTTAACCCTAAATACTAACCCTATCCCTAACCCTAATCCCCATCCTAACCCCAACCCTAACCCTAACCCTAACCCCAATCCAACACTAAATTAACCTAACACTTACCCTAACCCCAAACCAAGCCCTAAAGCCTAATCCTAACCCTAACCTAATCCAAACCCTAACCTAAACCTAACCTAAACCAAACCATAACCCTAACCTAACACTAACCTAACCCCTAAACCTAACCCTAACCCTAAACCTAACGCTAAACCTAACTCTAACACTAACCTAACACTAACCCTAACCTAAACCCTGACTGTGACCTTGAACCTAACCTAATCCTAACCTAACACTAACCCTAACCATAAAGCTAAGCCTAAACCATAACCCTAACACTAACACTAACCTAACCAAAACCACAAACCGTAACCCTAACCTAACCCTAAACCAAACCTTAGCCCAACCCTAAGCCTAACCTAACCCCTAACCTAACATTAACCCTAACCATAAACCAAACCCTAAGCCTAACCCTCACTCTAACCTAACCCTAATCCTAACTTTTAGCCCTAACCTAGCACTAACCCTAACCCTAAACCTAACCTATCCCTAACCCTAACCAAACCCCTAACCTAATCCTAACCCTAACCATACACAAAGCCCTAACCTAAACCTAACCTAAACCTAACCCTAAACCAAAGCCTAAACCTAATCCTAACCCTAACCTAAACCAAACCCTAACCCTAACCGTACCCTAACCTTAACCTAACACTTAACCTAACCCCAAACCCAACCCTAACCCTAACACCAACCCCAACCTTAAACCTAACCCATACCCTAACCCTAACACTAACACTAAATGTAACCCCTAACCTAACCCTAACCTAAACCTCTTCTGTTCCCAAAACCTAAGAGTAACTCTAACCTAACCTAACCCCTACCCCAACCGTAACCTAACCCTAATCCTAACCACTAACCCTAACCCCAACCTTAACCCTAACCCCAACCCTAACCTAAACTAACCTAACACTTACCTAACCCTTAACCTAACCCTTACCCTAACTCTAACACTAACCCCTAAGCTAATCCTAACCCTAACCTAAGCTAACCTAACGCTAACCCTAACCTAAAACCTGACCCTGATTCTGACCCTGACCTGACTGTGACCCTAACGCTTAACCCTAACCTAACACTATCCCTAAACCTTAACCTAACCTAACCTAACTATAACCTAAATCTAACCTAACCCTAACCTAAAACCTAATCCTAACCCTAACCCTAACCTAACACTAACCCTTACCTAACCAAAACCCTAACCTAACCCTAACCCTAACGCTAACTCGTCTAAACCTAACCCTAAACCTACCTCTACCCTACCTCTAACCCAACCGTAATCTTATCGCTAACTCTAACCAGAACCCCTAAACCTACCTGCATCACTAACACTACCCATAACAATTACACTATTCTAAAGCCTAAACCATAACCTAACCCTAACCCCAACCTAACACTAAACACTAGCCCTTACCTTAAGCGTAACCCAACCTAACACTAACCCT
Source organism: Nanger dama (assembly GCA_917880005.1). Classification (NCBI taxonomy): domain Eukaryota; kingdom Metazoa; phylum Chordata; class Mammalia; order Artiodactyla; family Bovidae; genus Nanger; species Nanger dama. The sequence goes on along the minus strand of CAKJTW010000621.1, from coordinate 28,230 downwards.
TACCCTAACACTAACCACAACTCCTAAACTTACCCCTTCCCTAGCCCTAAACCTATTCTAACCATAACCCTAAACATAAACCTCTATAACAATAAACCTAAGAGTAACGCTAACCTTAACCTAACCTAAACCTAACCCACACGCCAACCCTACTCTAAACCTACCCTAAACCTTGCCCTAATCCTAACTCTAACCCTAACCCTTACATTAACCCTAACACATATCCTAAGCCTAAACTCTTTCCCCAACCTAAGCCTAAGCCTTAAACCCTAGCCTAATCCCTAACCCTAGCTAACCTAACCCTAACACAAATCCTAACCTAACCCCAACCTCAACCTAACCCCAACCCCAACCCTATCCCTACCCTAACCTAAACGCCTGACCCTGACCTGACCTAACCTAACCTAACTAACCTAACCTAACACTAACCCTAACCTAACCTGGCTCTAAGCCCTAACCAAGACCCTAACCCTAACCTAACCTGGCTAATGCTAAACAAAACACCTAATCCTAACCCTAACCCTTACCCTAAACACTAAGCCTAACACTAACCTAACCATAACCTAAGCCTACAATAACATTAAATCCTAACCCCTACCTAACCTAACACTAATCCTAATGCTAACCTAACCCTAAGCCCTGACACTGACCCTAACCTAACCTAACCCTATCAAAGCCCTAATCATAACGCTAGCCCTAAACTGTTGCCGCCTGGCCCTAGCCTAACCTAATCCTAAACCCTAACCTAACCTAAACCTAACCGCTAACACTATCCGTAACCTGGCCAAAACCCCTAACCTAATCCTAAACCAAGCCCTAACCTAACCTAACCCTAATCCTAAACTAAGCCCTAACCTAACCATAACCATAACCCTAAAGCCAAACCCCTGGCCTAACCTAACCCCAACCCCAAGCCAACCCCTAACCTAAACCCTAACCATAACCGCTAACACTATCACTAACTCTAACCAAATCCCTAACCATAACCATAACCTAAACCAAACCCTAACCCTTACCCTAACCCCAACCTCAGCCCTAACCTAACCCCAGCCTAACCCTAACCTTAACCGTAACCCCAACCCTATTCCTAACCCCAACCCAAACCTAACCAGAACCACAAACCCAACCCTAAACCCAACCGCAATCCCAGCCCCAACCCCAACCCCAGCCTAACCCAACCCCAACCTAACCCCAACCCCAGCACTAACCCTAGCCTAATCCCTAGCCCAACCCTAACCCAAGCCCTAACCCCTAGCCTAACCCTAACACTAACCTAACCCCTAACCTAAGCCTAACCTAGCCTAACACTATCCCTAACGCTAACACTAACCTAATGCTAACCTAACCATAAACCCTGACCCTACCCTGATCCTAACCCTAACCCTAACACTAACCTAACCCTTAGGCTAACCTAAACCCTATCCCTAACCTAACCCTAACCCTTATCCTAACCCTAACCTAACCTAGCAAAGCCCCTAGCCAAAGCTACTAGCCTAACCTAGGGTTGGGGTTGGGGATAGGGCTGGGTTTAGGGACAGGTCTAGTGCTGGGGCTGGGGCTGCGGCTGGGGCAAAGTTTGGGTTTGGGGTTCGTGGTTGGGGTTGGGGTTAGGGTTAGGATTTAGAGTTAGTGTTGGTGTTATTGGTTAGATTAGAGTTAAGATTAGTTTAGATTTAGGTTTAGGTTTGGGGTTAGTGTTAGTGTTTTTGTTAGGGTTGCAGATAGTGTTGGGTTTGGGGTTGGGGTTAGGGTTAGGTAGGTTCATGCTTAGGGTTTCGGTTGGGGCTGGGTGTAGGGGTTAGGGTTAGCGTTACTCTTAGGGTTAGGGTTAGAAGAGTTTTAGATTTGGGGTTGGGATTAGAATAGGGTTAGGTTTAGGGTAGGGTTAGGGTTAGAGTTGAGGTTAGGTATGGGGGTAGGGGTAGGGGTATGGGTAGGATTAGGGGTTGAGGGTAGTGTTGGGGTTAGGGTTAGGGTTGGGTTAGGGTTAGGTTTGGGTTTGGGGCTAGTGCTGGGACTAGGATTTAAAGCTGGGGCTATGTCTAGGGATGGGTCTGGGACTAGGGTTAGGGTTAGGGTTAGGGGTGAGGTTAGGATTAGGAGTTGAGGTTAATGTTAGTGTTAGGGGTTGGTTTTGGGTTAGGGTTGGGGTTAGGGTTATGTTTGGGATTGGGGTTAGTGTTAGTGTTGGGTTTAGGGTTAGGTCTAGTTTTAGGGTTGGGGTTAGGGTTAGGGTTTATGTTTTAGGGTTGGGGTTAGGGCTAGGGTTAGTTTTGGGGCAAGGGCTAGTGCTAGGACTATTGTTGGGGTTAGAGTTTAGGGTTAGTGTTGGGTTTGGGTTTAGGATTTGGGGTTAGTGTGAGGTTTGGGGTGGGGTTAGTGTTACTGGTAGCTTTTGGGGTTTAGGATTAGGTTTAGCGTTAGGGTTGGGGCTGCGGATATGGTTGGGGCTAGGGTTAGGGTTGGGATTGGGGTTGGGGTTGGGGTTGGGTTTAGGGTTAGGGTTAGGGGGTTAGGATTGGGGCTAGGGATCGGGTTGGGTCTGGGGCTGATGCTCGGGTTGGGGCTGGGGCTAGGGCTAGGGTAAAGGTTAGTATTGGGGTTTGGGGTTAGGGCTAGGGTTAGGGTTGGGATTAGAGCTAGGGCTGGGGCTGGGGCTAGAGTTAGGGTTACGGTTAGGGTTGGGTTTGGAGTTAAGGCACGGTTAGGGTCAGGGTTGGGGTTGTGGTTGGGGTTAGGGTTAGCGTTACTGTTAGTTTTGGGCAAGAAGAGGTTTAGATTTGGGGTTGGGTTTAGCGTTAGGGGTTCGGGTTACGGTTAGGGTTTAAGATTACGGGTAGGGGTAGTGGTAGGGGTAGGGGAAGGGGTATGGGTTGGGGTTTGGTTTAGGGTTAGTATTAGGGTTGGGTTAGTGTTAGGTTTAGCATTAAGGTTAAGGTTTAGGGTTTATGGTTATGGTAAGGTTTGGGTTTGGGGCTAAGGATAGGGTTAGGGAAAGGGGTAAGGCTGGGGCTAGGGTTGGGGTTAGGGTTAAGTTTAGGTTTAGGGTAGTGTTAGGGTTGGGGTTGGGGTTGGGGTTAGGGTTAGGGTTAGGCTTAGGGTTGGGGCTATGGCTAGGGTTGGGGCTGGGGCTAGTGCTGGGGCTGGGGCTGGGTAGGGCTGGGGTTAGGGTAAAGTTTAGCATTAGGTTTAGGGTTAGGGATAGGGCAGGGTTAGCTTTAGGGGTTGGGGTTTTGGGGATTATGGTTTAGGGTTGGGGTTAGGATTAGGGTAAGGGTTAGGGTTACTCTTAGTGTTAGGGTTGGGGTTAGGGTTAGGTTTATGGTTATGTTTGGGGTTATTGTTAGGGTTCCTGTTAGGGGTTAGGGTTGGGGTGAGGAATAGAGTTTAGGGTTAGGGTTAGTGTTAGGGTTAGGGTTAGGGTTGGGATAGGTTTAGGGTTGTGGTTGGGGTTAGGGTTGAGTTTAGGGTTAGCGTTACTGTTGGGGTGAGGGTTAGAAGAGGTTTGGGTTTGGGTTTAGGTTTAGAAAAGGTTACAGTTAGGGTTAGGGTTTAGAGTTAGGATTAGGGTTAGTGTTAGTATTGGTGGTTACAGTTCGGGTTAGCATTAGGGTTAGGGTTGTGTTAGCATTGGGGTTAGGGTAAGTGTTTGGAGTTAGGGTTAGGGTTAGGGTTTAGGGTTTAAGGATAGGGTTGGGGTTATGGTTATGGTTAGGGTTGTGTTAGGGTTAGGGTTACGGGTAGGGTAAGGGGGTAGGGGTACGGTTTGGGTGTAGGGTTAGTGTTAGGGATAGGTTTTGGTTAGCGTTTGGGTTGGGGTTAAGGTTAGGGTATAGGGTTTGGGGTTAGGGTTAGGGTTTAGGGTTATGGTTATGGTTAGGGTTAAGGTTAGGGTTAGTGCTAGGGCTAGGGCTTCGGCTGGGGCTGGGTTAGGGTTGGGGTTAGTGTTTAGGGTTGAGGGTTAGGTTTATGTTTAGGAATTAGGGTTAGGGTTATGCTTAGGGTTAAGGTTGGCTTTAGTGTTGGGTTTTAGGATTTAGGCTTAGGGTTAAGTTTAGGGTTAGGGATATGTTTGGGGCTGGGGTTAGGGTTGGGGTTAGGGGTTAGGGTTATGTGTAGAAGTAGGGGTAGCGGTAGGGGAAGGGGTATGGCTAGGGTTTAGGCTTAGTGTTGGGGTTAGGGTTGGGTTAGGGTTGGGTTAGGTTTCGGGCTAGGGATAGCGTTAGAGCTAGGGATAGTGCTAGGGCTAGGGTTAGGGTCAGGGTTAGGGTTGGGTTTAGGGTTAGGGTATGTTAAGTGTTGGGGTGGGGTTGAGATTGGGGTTGGGGTTAGGTTTAGGGTTAGTGTTACTGTTAGGGTTAGGGTTAGAAGAAGTTTAGATTTGGGGTTGGGGTTAGAACATGGTTAGGTTTACGGTTAGGGTTAGGGTTAGTGTTAGAGTTGGGGTTTCAGTTAGGGTTGGGGGTTAGGGTTAGGGTTGGGTTAGGGTTAGAGGTAGGAGGAAGGGTACAGTTAGTGTTGTTGCTAGGGTTAGGGTTAGAGTTAGCGTTAGGGTTGGGCTAGGGTTAGGGTTAGGGTTAGGGTTAAGGGTAGGGTTAGGGATAGGGCTGGAGTTGAGGGACAGGGCTAGTGCTAAGGCTAGGGCTATGGCTAGGGCAAAGTTTGGGTTTAGGGTTGGTGTTTAGGGTTAGGGTTGGGGTTGGGCTTTGGGGTTAGGGTTAGTGTTATTGGTTATGGTTAGGGTTAAGATTATTTTAGATTTGGGTTTAGGTTTGGGGTTAGTGTTAGTGTTTTGGTTGGGGTTAGGGTTGTTTAGGGTTAGGGTTGGGTTTAGGGTTAGGGTAGGTTCATGGTTAGGGTTTGGGTTGGGACTAGGGTAAGGGTTAGGGTTAACATTACTGTTGGGGTTAGGGTTAGAAGAGGTTTAGATTTAGGGTTAGGGTTAGAATAGGGTTAGGGTTGGGGTTTGGGGTAGGGGTAGGATTAGGGGTTGAGGGTAGTGTTAGGGTTAGGGTTAGGGTTGGTTTAGGGTTAGGGTTGGGTTTGGGGCTAGTGCTACGGCTGGGGTTTAAAGCTAGCACTATGTCTAGGGATAGAGCTAGGACTAGGGTTAGGGTTGGGGGTAGGGGTAAGGGTAGGGTTAGGGGTTGAGGATAGTGTTACGGTTAGTGTTAAGGTTGGGTTAGGGTTAGCGTTAGGTTTGGGATTAGGGTTACTGTGAGTGTTAGTGTTGGGTTTAGGGTTAGAGTTAGGGTTAGGGCTAGAGCTAGTGCTAGGGCTGGGGCTACGGCTGGGGCTAGGATTAGGGTTAGGGTTAGGGTTAGGGGTTAGGGTTAGGGGTTTGTTTTAGGGTTAGGGTTAGGGTTTGGGTTAGCTTTACTATTAGGTGTAGGGTTAGAAGAGATTTAGGGTTAGGGTTAGGGTTAGGAGTAAGGTTTAGGGGTTTTGGTTGGGGTTGGGGTTACGGTTAGGGTTAGGGTTGGGGTTAGGATTTAGAGTTACTGTAAGGTTAGGGTTAGGGTTAGGGTTAGTGTTAGGTTTTAGGGTTTAGGATTAGTGTTAGTGTTAGGGTCAAGGCTAGGGATAGGGTTAGGTCTAGGGTTAGGGTTAGTGTTAGGGTTAATATTAAGGTTAGGGTTGGGTTTAAGTTAGTTTAGGGTTAGGGTTAGTGTTACTCTTAGGGTTTGTATTAGGGTTGGGGTTAGGATTAGGGTTTAGGGTTGGGATTAGGTTTAGGGTTAAGTTTAGGGTAAGGGCTAGGTCTGGGGTTAGGGTTAGGGTTAGGGTTGGATTTGGTTAGGTGTAAGTGTAGGGGTAGTTTTACGGTTAGGGTTAGGGTTAGGGGTTAGGGTTAGTATTAGGGTTAGGGGTAGTGGTATGGGGATGGGTTGGGATCAGGGTTAAGGTTAGTGCTATGGTTGGGTTTGGTTTGTTGTTAGGGTTAGAATTACTGTTAGTGTTGGGGTTAGGGTTAGGGCTAGAGATAGGGTTAGTGCTGGGGCTATTGCTGGGGCTATGGCTAGGGCTTAGACTAGGGTTAGGGTTAGGGTTAGAATTTTGGGTTGGGGTTTGGTTTAGGTTATGGTTAGTGTTAGGGGTTAGGGTTAGAGTTATTGGTTAGGGGTAGGGGGTACAGGTAGGGAAATGGGTTGAAATTAGTGTTAGGTTTAGGGTTTGGTTACGGTTAAGGATAGGGTTAGGGTTTATGGTTTAGGGTTAGAGTTGGGTTTGGGTTTAGGGTTGGGGATGGAGTTAGGGTTAGGGTTCAGAGTTAAGGTTGGGGTTAGATTTGGGGTTAGAGATTAGGGATAGGGGTAGGGGTATGGGTTGGGGTTAGGTTTAGGGTTAGCGTTGTGTTGGGGTTGGGGCTAGGGCTAGGATAGGTTCAGAAATAGTGCCAGAGCTAGGGCTATGGCTAGGTGTAGGGTTAGGTTTTAGGGTTAGTATTAGGTTTAGGGTTTAATGTTAGGGTTAGGGTTAGAGATAGAGTTACGGTTGGGTTGGGGTTGGGGTTTCGGGTTGGGGTTAGGGTTAGGTGTGGGGTTTATGGTTAGGGTCAGGGTTAGGTTTGGTGGTTAGTGTTAGGGTTAGTGTTAGGATTAGGGGTTAGGGTTAAGGTTAGGGGTTGGTTTAGGGGTTGTGGTTAGGGTTAGGGTTAGTGTTGGTGTTGTTTTACGCTTGGGTTTAATGTATAGGTTTAGGGTTAGAGTTAGGGTTTGTTTTAGGGTTAGGGTTAGGGTTTGGATTAGCTTTACTATTAGGTGTGGGGTTAGAAGAGATTTAGGGTTAGGGTTAGGGTTAGGGTAAGGTTTAGGGGTTTGGTTAGGGTTAGGGTTAGGATTAGGGGTTAGATTAGGGTTAGGGTTAGGGTTTTAGGTTAGGGTTAGGCTTAGGATTTAGAGTTATTGTAAGGTTAGGGTTAGGGATAGGGTTAGTGTTGGGTTTTAGGGTTTAGGATTAGTGTTAGTGTTGGGGTCAAGGCTAGGGATAGGGTTAGGGCTAGGGGTTAGGGTTAGTGTTAGGGTTAATATTAAGGTTAGGGTTGGGGTTTAAGTTAGTTTTAGGGTTAGGATTAGTGTTACTCTTAGGGTTTGTATTAGGGTTAGGGTTAGGATTAAGGTTAGGGGTTTGTTTTAGGGGTTAGGATTAGGGTTAGGTTAGGTTTAGGGTTAGTGTTAGGGTTTGTGTTAGGGTTGGGGGTTAGTGTTATGGTTAGCATTAGGGTTAGGGTTGGGGTTGGGGTTGTGGGATTGCGGTTGGGGTTACTGTTGGGGTTCGGGTTACGGTTGGGGTTGGGGGTTAGGTTTAGAGTTAGGGTTAGGGTTGGGATTGTGGTTGGGGTTAGGGTTGGGTTTAGGGTTGGGGTTAGGAAGTTTAGGGTTAGGGTTTGGTTTAGCTTTAGGGTTAGTGTTTAGGTTTAGGGGTTGGGGTGGGGGTTTGGGGTTAGTGTTAGTCTTAGGGTTAGTGTTAAGATTTGGGGTTGGGTCAGAGTCAGGGTCAGAGTCAGGGCCTGGGTTTGGGGTTAAGGTTAGCGTTAGAGTTAGCATTCAGGTTAGGTCCAGGTTAGGGGTTAGCGTTGGGGGTTAGGGTTAGGGTTAGGTTTAGAGTTAGGGGTTAGGGTTAGTGTTGGGGTTATGCTAGGGTTAGGGTTGGGGTGAGGTTAGGGTTGGGATTGGTTTAGGGTTGGGGTTCGGTTTAGGTTGAGGGTTAAGGTTAGGTTTGGGGTTAGGGTTAGGGTTGGGGTTTAGGGTAGCGGTAGGGTTATGGTTAGGTTTAGGGTTGGGGTTTAGTGTTAGCGTTAGGATTAGGGTTAGGGTCAGGGTCAGGGTCAGGGTCAGAGTCAGGGTCAGGAATTAGGGTTAGGTTTGGCGTTAGGGTTAGCGTTGGGGGTAGGGTTAGAGGTAGGGTCAAGTTCAGGGTCAGAGTCAGAGTCAGGGTCAGGGTTTAGGGTTAGGTTTAGTGTTAGGGTTAGCATTAGCGTTAGGTTTAGGGTTAGGGTTAGCGTTAGGGTTTAGAGTTAGGGTTAGGTTTAGGGTTAGGGGTTAGGGTTAGTGTTAGGGTTATGTTAGGGTTAGTGTGGGGTGGGGTTAGGGTTGGGGTTGGGTTTAGGGTTGGTGTAGGGTTAGGTTTAGGGTTAGATTTGGGTTTAGGGTTGGGGTTTAAGGTTAAGGTTGGGGTTGGGGTTAGGGTTAGGGTTGGGTTTAGGGTTAGTTTTAGGTTAGTGTTAGGGTTAGGTTTAGGTTAGGATTTGGGGTTATTGTGGGTTTAGTGTTATGGTTAGGGTTAGTGTTAGGTTTTAGGGTTAGGATTAGTGTTGGGGTTAGGGTTAGACCGAAGGATAGGGTATGGGCTAGGGTTAGGTTTAGTGTTCGGATTAATATTACGGTTTAGGGTTAGGTTTGGGTTGGTGTTAGGTTTAAGGTTAGTGTTACTCTTAGGGTTTGTTTTGGGTTAGGGTTAGGGTTTAGAGTTAGGGTTGGGTTTGGGTTTGGGGTTAAGGTTAGGTTAAGTTCTAGGGCTAGAGTTAGGGTTAGGGTTAGATTTTTGGTTTGGGGTATGGTTTGGGGTTATGGTTAGTGTTAGGGGTTAGGGTTAGGGTTAGGGTTAGAATTATCGGTTAGGGGGTAGGGGTATGGGTAGGGGAATGGGTTGAAGTTAGTGTTAGGGTTAGGGTTTGGTTATGGTTAGGGTTAGGGTTCGGGTTTAGGGTTTAGGGTTTGAGTTAGGGTGGGGTTTAGGGTTAGGGATGGAGTTAGATTTAGGGTTCACAGTTAAGGTTAGGGGTTAGATTTAGGGATAGGGATTAGGGATAGGAGTAGGGGTATGGGTTGGTGTTAGGTTTAGGGTTGGCGTTGTGTTAGGGGCTAGGGTTAGGTTGGGGTTTGGTTTAGGGTTAGGGTTATGTTTAGGGTTAGGGTTAGCATTGCTCTTGGGTTTAGGGTTAGAAGGGTTTAGGGTTAGTGTTAGGATTAGGGGTTTTGGTTAGGGTTAGGATTAGGGCTGAGGTAAATGTTAGGGTTAGGGTTAGGGTTAGGGGTTAGGGTTGGGTTAGGGTAAGTGTTTAAGGTTATGGTTAGTGTTAGTTTTAGGGTCAGGGTCAGGATCAGGGTCAGAGACAGGGTCAGGGTTTAGGGTTAGGTTTAGCATTAGGGTTAGCGTTAGTGTTAGGTTTAGGGTTAGATTTAGCGTTAGGGGTTAGTTTTAGGGTGAGGGTTAGGGTTAAGTTTAGGAGTTACGGTTGGTTTAGGGTTAGGTTTGGGGTTAGGGTTAGGGTTGGGTTCACGGTTAGGGTTGGCATTAGGGTTAGGGTTAGGGTTAGGGTTAGGATTTTGGGTTATTTTAGGGTTAGGGTTATGGTTAGGGATAGTATTAGGTTTTAGGGTTTAGGGTTACGGTTAGGGTTAGGGTTAGGGGTTTTGGTTAGGGTTAGGGTTAGTGTTAGGGGTTACGATTTGGGTTTGGGGTTAGGGTTAGGGGTTAGGGATTAGGATTAGGGTTTGGGGTTAGCCTTAGGGTTGGGGTTAGTGTTAGGGTTATGGTTAGGGTCTGGGTCAGGGTCAGGGTTTAGGGTTAGGGTTAGCATTAGGGTTAGTATTAGCGTTAGGGTTACCGTTAGGGTTAGGTTTAGGCTTAGGGTTAGGTGTTAGGGTTGGGTGTTAGGGTTAGGGTGAGGGTTGGGGTTAGGGGTTAGGATCACGGTCAATGTCAGGGTCAGGGTCAGAGTCAGGGTCAGGGTTTGGGGTTAGGTTTAGAGTTAGGGTTAGTGTTAGAGTTAGGGTTAGGTTTAGGGTCAGCTTAGGGTTAATGTTAGGGTTAGGGTTAGGTTTTGTGGTTAGGGTTAGTGTTAGGGTTAGGTTAGGGTTAGTGTTGGGGTTAGGGTTGGGGTTAGTATTTGGTTTAGGGTTAGTATTTAGGTTTATTGTGCGGGTAGGTTTATGGTTAGGGTTAGTGTTAGGTTTTAGTGTTTCCGGTTAGGGTTAGGGTTAGGTGGGGTTTTGGTTGGGGTTAGGGTTAGGGTTAGGGGTTAGGTTTAGGGTTGGGGTTATGGGCAGGGTCAGGGTCAGTGTTTGGGTTTGGGGTTAGGGTTAGGGTTGGGGTTGGGGTTGGGGTTAGGGGTTAGGTTTAGGGTTTGGGTTAGTGTTTAGGGTTAGCCTTAGGGTTAGGGGTTAGTGTTAGGGTTAGGGTTAGGGTTATGGTCAGGGTCAGGGTCAGTGTTTAGGGTTAGGGTTAAGGTTGGGGTTGGGGTTGGGGTGGGGGGTTAGTGTTGGTGTTAGGGTTAAGGTTAGGGTTAGATTTAGGGTTAGGGTTTGCTTTAGGGGTTAGGGTTAGGATTAGGGTTTGGTTTAGGGTTAGGGTTAGTGTTAGTGTTGAGGTTAGGGTTAGGGTTAGTGTTAGGGTTGGGATTACAGTTAGGGTTGGGGTTAGGGTTAGGTTTAGGGTTAGTGTTGGGGTTAGTGTTAGGGTTAGTGTTGGTGTTAGGGTTAAGGTTAGGGTTAGGATTAGGGTTAGGGGTTTGGTTTAGGGTTAGAGTTAGGATTAGGGTTTGGTTTTGGGTTTAGGGTTAGGGTTAGGGTTAGGTTTCGGGTTGGGGTTTGGTTTGGGGGTGAGGTTTAGGGTTAGTGGTTTTGGTTAGGGTTAGGAATAGGGTTAGCGGTTGGGGTTACGGTTAGGGTTAGGGTTTAGGGTTAGGATTAGGGTTAGTAGGGGTTGGGGTTGGAGGAGGCTTAGGGTTTACGATAAGGTTAGGTTGGGGTTGGGGTTGAGGGTTAGGGTTTGGCTTAGGGTTAGGGTTAGCGTTAGGGTTGGAATTACGTTTAGGGTTGGGGTTGGGGTTAGGTTTAGGGTTGGGGTTAGGGTTAGGGTTAGTGTTGGTGTTAGGGTTAAGGTTAGGGGGGTTGGTTGGGTTTTGGGGGGGGTTCGGTTGGGGTTCAGGTTAGGGTTGGGATTAGGGTTTGGTTTAGGGTTAGGAGGATTAGGGTCGGTTAGGAGGGGTTTAGGGTTAGGGTTAGGGTCAGGGCGGGTTGGGGTTTGGTTTAGGGTTAGGTTTAGTGTTAGTGGTTTTGGTTGGGGTTAGGAATAGGGTTAGCGGTTAGGGGTTACGTTTAGGGTTAGGGTTTTGGGTTAGGATTAGGGTTAGGGTTAGGATTAGGGTTTAAGATTAGGGTTAGGTTTGGGGTTAGGGTTAGGATTAGCGTTAGGGTTGGAATTACATTTAGGGTTGGGGTTGGGGTTAGGTTTAGGGTTGGGGTTTGGGTTAGGGTTAGTGTTGGTGTTAGGGTTAAGGTTAGGGTTAGGGTTAAGGTTAGGGTTTGGTTTAGGGTTAGGTTTAGGATTAGGGTTTGGTTTAGGGTTAGGGTTTGGGTTGGGTTTGGGGTTAGTGGTTTTGGTTAGGGTTAGGGATAGGGTTAGCTGTTAGGTTTGGGGTTTTGGGTTAGGATTCGGGTTAGGGTTTGGGATTAGGTTTGGGGTTATGGTTAGGTTTAGGGTTTAGGGTTAGTGTTACGGTTGGGGTTAGTGATAAGGTTAGGGATAGGGTTAGGTCAGGGGTCAGGGTCAGGGATTAGGGTTAGGGTTAGCTTTAGGATTAGCGATAGCGTTAGCGTTAGGGTTAGGGTTAGGGTTACGTTTAGAGTTTAGGGTTAGTGTTAGGGTTAAGGTTAGGGTTGGGGTTAGGGTTAGGGGTTAGGGACAGGGTTAGGTTTAGGGTTAGGGTTGAGGTTGGGGTTAGGGTTGGTGTTGGGGTCATGGCTGGGATTGGGGTTGGGGTTAGTGTTGGGATTGTGGTTGGGGTAAGGGTTGGTTAGGGTTGGTGTTAGGGTTAGGATTAGGTTTAGGAGTAAGGTTTAGGGTTAGGGTTTAGGTTTAGGGTTAGAGTTAATGTTAGGGTTAGGGTTAGTTGTAGGGTTAGTGTCAGGGTTGTGTTAGGGTTAGCTTTGTGGTAGGGTTAGAGCTTGGGCTGGGTTTGGGTTTGGGGTTGGTGTTAGGTTTGGGGTTAGGTTAGGTTTAGGGTTGGGATTAGGGTTAGGGTTGGGGTTGGGGTTAGGGTTTAGGTTGGGTTTAGGGTTAGTGTTGGGGTTAGGTTTAGGGTTAGGGTTAGAGTTAGGATTTAGGGTAATTGTGGGGTTAGGGTTATGGTTAGGGTTAATGTTGGGTTTTAGGGTTTAGGATTAGTGTTAGGGTTAAGGTTAGAGCTAGGGATATGGTTTGGTCTCGGGTTAGGTTTAGTGTTTGGGTTAATATTACGGGTAAGATTAGGTTTAGGTTAGTCTTTTATGTTTAGGGTTAGTGTTACTCCTAGGGATTGTTTTAGAGTTAGGGTTAGTGTTTAGGATTATGGTTAGGTTTGGGTTTAGGGTTAAGGTTAGGGTAAGTGCTAGGGCTCGGGTTAGGGATAGGGTTAAAGTTTTGGTTTAGGGGTATGGTTTAGGGTTATGGTTAATCTTAGGGGTTATGGTTAGGGTTAGGGTTAGAGTTATCGGTTAGGGGTAGGGGTATGGTAGGGGAATCGGTTAAAGTTTGTGTTAGGGTTAGTGTTTGGTTACGGTTAGGGTTGGGGTTTAGGGTTTAGGGTTATAGTTAAGACTGGGTTTAGGGTTAGGGATGGAGTCAGGGTTAGGGTTCAGGAGTTAAGGTAAGGGTTGGGTTTAGGGATAGGGATTAGAGAAAGTGGTAGTGGTATGGGTTGGGGTTCGGTTTAGAGTTATCGTTGTGTTAGGGATAGGATTAGGGCTAGGGCTAGGTTAGGGTTTGGTTTAGGTTTGGGGTTATGTTTAGTGTTAGGGTTAACGTTACTCTTAGGTTTAGGGTTGGAAGAGGTTTGCGGTTAGTGTTGGGGTTAGGGTTAGGGGTTTTGTTTGGGGTTAGGGTTAGGGTTAGGTTTAGGGTTAGGGTTAGGGGTAAGGGATAGGGTTAGGGTTACTGTTTGGGGTTAGGATTAGTGTTAGTGTTAGGGTCAGGGTCAGGGTCAGGGTCAGAGTCAGGGTAAGGGTTTGGGGTTAGGTTTAGCGTTAGGGTTGGGTTTAGGGTTAGGGTTAGCATTAGGGGTTAGTGTTGGGGTTACGGTTGGGGTTAGGTGTTAGGCTTAGTGTTAGGTTTAAGTTAGGTTTAGGTTGGGGTTAGGGTTAGGGTTGTGGTTAAGGTTAGGGATGGGGTTAGGGTTAGGTTTAGGGTTAGGTTTTAGGGTTATTGTGGGGTTAGGGTTATGGTCAGGGATTGTGTTAGGTTTTAGGTTTTAGGGTAGGGTTAGGGTTAGGGTTAGATGTTTTGTTTAGGGTTAGGGTTATTTTTAGGGTTAGGTTGGGTTTGGGGTTGGGGTTAGGGTTAGGGATGGGGTTAGGGTTAGGGTTAAGGTTAGGATTTAGGCTTATTGTATGGTTGGGGTTATGGTTAGGGATAGTATTAGGTTTTAGGGTTTAGGTTTCGGGTTAGGGTTAGGGTTAGGGTTTTGGATAGGGTTAGGTTTAGGATTAGGGGTCACGGTTAGGGGTTAGGGGTTAGGGTTGGGGTTGGGTGTTAGGATTAGGGTTAGGGTTAGGGTTATGGTTAGGGTTTAGGGTTAGCCTTGGGGTTATGGTTAGTGTTAGGGTTAGGGTTAGAGTTGGGGTTGGGGTCAGGGGTCAGGGTCAGGGTTTAGGGTTAGGGTTAGCATTAGGGTTAGCGTTAGCGTTAGGTTTAACATTAGGGTTAGGGTTAGGCTTAGGGTTGGGGGTTAGGGTTAGTGTTAGGGTCAGGGTTTGGGGTTAGGGTTTAGGGTGAGGGTTAGGATTAGGGTGATGTTTAGGGTTAGGGTTGGGGTTGGGGTTAGGGTTGGGGTTGGGGTTAGAGTTGGGATTGTGGTTGGGTTTGTGGTTGGGATTGTGGTTCTGGTTAGGGTTGGGGTTGGTGTTAGGGTTAGGGTTGGTGTTAGGGTCAGGGTTAGGGTTAGGTTTGGGATTACGTTTAGGGTTGGGGTTAGGGTTAGGGTTAGGATTGGAGTTAGGGTTAGGGTTAGGGTTGGTCTTAGGGTTAGGGTTAGGGTTAGGGTTAGGTTTCGGTTTAGGGTGGTTTAAGGTTAGGTTTAGGGTTAGTGGTTTTGGTTAGGGTTAGGGATAGGGTTAGCGGTTAGGGTTAGGGTTAGGTTTTAGGTTTAGCGTTACGGTTAGACGGTTAGGGTTAGTGATAGAGTTAGGGATAGGGTTAGGTCAGGGTCCGGGTCAGGGTTTAGGGTTAGAGTTAGCGTTAATGTTAACAATAGCATTAGTGTTAGGGTTAGGGTTAGGGTTGGTTTCGGATTAGGGTTAGGGTTAGGGTTAGGGTTTAGGGTTAGCGTTACGGTTAGGGTTAGTGATAGGTTTAGGGATAGGGTTAGGTCAGGGTCAGGGTCAGAGTTTGGGGTTAGGGTTAGCATTAGTGTTAGCTTTAACGTTAGGGTTAGCGTTAGGGTTAGGGATAGGGTTAGGTTTAGGGGTTAGGTTAGTGTTAGGGTTAGGGTTGGGGTTTGGGGTTAGGGTTAGGGGTTAGGGATAGGGTTAGGCTTAGCATTAGGGTCAAGATTGGGGTTAGGGTTCGGGTTGGGGTTATGGTGGGGATTGGGGTTGGGGTTAGTTTTGGAATTGTGGTTGGGGCAAGGGTTAGGGTTAGGGTTGGTGTTAGGGACAGGGTTAAGTTTAGGGTTAGGTTTAGGAGTTAGGGTTAGGCTTAGGGTTTAGGTTTGGGGTTAGCTTTAAGGTTAGGGTTGGGGTTAGGGGTTACAATTATGGTTGGGGTTAGGGGTTTGGTAATGCTTAGGGTTGGGGTTGGGGTTTGGGTTGGGGTTAGGGTTAGGGTTAGGGTTAGTGTTAGGGTTAGCGTTAGCGTTAAGATTAGCTTTAGGTTTAGCGTTATGTTTAGGGTTAGGGTTGAAGGTTAGTGTTGGGGTTAGGGTTAGGGGTTGAGGTTGGGGGTTGGGGTTAGGGTTAGGGATAGGGTTAGGGTTAGGGTTAGGGTTGAGGTCGGGGTTAGGGTTGGGGTTGGGTTTAGGGCTGGGAATGGAGTTGGGGTTAGGTTTGAGATTGTGGTTGGTTTTAGGGTTGGGGTTGGGGTTGGGGTTGGGGTTAGGGTTGGTGTTAGGGTTAGGGTTAGGTTTGGGGGTTAGAATTAGGCTTGGTGTTGGGGTTAGGGTTAGGGTTGGGGCTACAGTTAGGGTATGGGTTGGTGTTAGGGTTAGGGGTTAGGTTTAGGGTTAGGTTTAGGTGTTAGTGTTAGGGTTACGGTTTAGGGATAGGGTTAGGTTTGGGTTTAGGGTTATGATTAGGGTTAGGTTTAGGGTTTGGGGTTAGGGTTTGTGTTAGGGTTAGGGTTAGTGTTAGGGTCACAGTCAGGGTCAGGGTCAGAGTCAGAGTCAGGTTCAGTGTTTAGGGGGTAAGTTTAGCGTTAGGGTTAGCATTTGAGTTAGGGTTAGGGGTTAGGGTTATCTTAGGGGTTAGTGTTGGTGTTAGTGTTAGGGTTAGGGGTTAGGGGTTAGGGTTAGGGTCAGGGTTAGGGTTATGGTTAGGGTTAGTGTTAGGGTTAGGGTTAGGGTCAGGGGTTAGGGTCAGTGTCTGTGTCAGTGTCAGGGTTTAGGTTTAGGTTTAGTGTTAGGGTTAGTGTTAGGGTTGGGTTTAGGGTTAGGGTTAGCGTTAGGGTTTAGTGTTAGTTTAGGGTTAGGGTTAGCGTTAGAGTTAGTGGTTAGGGTTACTGTTATGGTTAGTTTAGGATTAGGGTTGGTTTAGGGTTAGGGTTGGGATTTAGGTTTATTGTGGGCTTAAGGCTGTGGTTGGGGATAGTGTTAACTTTAGGGTTTAGGGTTAGGGTTAGTGTTGGGGTTTAGGGTTGGCCTTAGGGTTAGTGTTAGGGTTAGTGATAGGGTTAGGGTTAGGGTTGGGGTTAGGGTCAGGGGTCAGGGTCAGGGTAAGGGTTTGGGGTTAGGTTTAGCATTAGAGTTAGCATTAGCATTAGGGTTAGCGTTGGGGTTGGGGTTAGGCTTAGCGTTAGGGGGTACTATGGGGGTTAGGGTTGGGGTTAGGGATTAGTGTAAGGGTTAGTTTTCGGGTTGGAGTTAGGGTTGGAGTTGGGGTTAGGGTTGGGATTGCTGTTGTGTTTATCGTTGGGATTGTGGTTCTGGTTAGGGTTGGGGTTGGGCTTAGGGTTAGGGTTGGGGTTAGTTTTAGGGTTAGGGTTGGTATTAGGGTTAGGGTTAGGGTTTGGTTTAGGGTTAGGGTTAGGGTTAGTGTTTGGTTTAGGGTTAGGTTTAGGGTTAGGGTTAGGTTTAGGGTTAGTGTTTTGTTTAGTGTTAGGATTAGGGTTAGTGGTTTTGGTTAGGGTTAGGGATAGGTTTAGTGGTTAGGGTTAGGGTTTAGGGTTAGGGTAGTGTTAGGGTTAGTGTTAGGGTTTAGGGTTAGCGTTATGGTTAGGGTTAGTGATAGGTTTAGGGATATGGTTAGGTCAGGGTCAGGGTCATGGTTTAGGGTGAGGGTTAGCGTTAGTGTTAGCTTCAACGTTAGGGTTAGCATTAGGGTTAGGGTTGGGTTTGGGTTTGGGGGTTAGGTTTAGTATTAGGGTTAGGGTTAGGGGGTTAGAGTTAGGTTTAGCGTTAGGGGTTAAGCATAGGGTTAGGTTTAGAGTTAGGGTTGAGGTTGGGGTTTGGGTTGGAGTGGGGTTATGGTTGGGATTAGGGTTGTGGTTAGGGTTGGGATTGTGGTTGGAGTAAGGGTTAGGGTTAGGGTTGGTGTTAGGGTTAGGGTTGGGGTTACGTTTAGGTGTTAGGGTTAGGGTTTAGAATTAGAGTTAGGGTTAATGTTTGGGTTAGGGTTAAGGGTTAGGGTTAGGGTTAGGGATTTAATTATGGTTGGGGTTAGGGTTATGGTTTGGTTTAGGGTTAGGTTTAGGTTTAGGGTTAGTGTTAGGGTTATGGTTCGGGCTCTGAATAGGTTTAGTATTAGGCCTCGTGCTGGGAGCTAGGGCTGGGGCTGGGCTGGCTGGGGTTACCGTTACTGATTAGTGTTATGGTTGGGGTTAGAGTTAAGGTTATGGATAATGTTGGGGTTTGGGGTTAGGGTTGGGGTTAGTGTTAGGGTTAAGGTTAGGGTTAGGGATTTGGGTTGGGGTTTGGGGTTGGGGTTTAGGGTTAGGGGTTAGGGAAAAGTTTAGGCTTAGGATATGTGTTAGGTTTAAAGTTAGGTTTGGGGTTGGGAGTTAGGCCTAGGGCTAGTTTTAGGGTAGGTTTAGGGTAGGGTTCGCTTTGGGGTTAAGGTTAGCGTTACTCTTGGGTTTATTGTTATACAGGGTTAGGTTTGGGGTTATGGTTAGAATAGGGTTAGGACTAGGGTTAGGGTAGGTTTAGGGGTTGTGGTTAGTGTTAGGGTTAGGGTTAGTGTTAGGGTTGGGTTAGGGTTAAGGTAAGGGTTAGTGTTAAGTGTTAGGGTTAGGGTTAGCATTATGGTTTAGGGTTTAGGGATAGGGTTACGGTTATGGGTAGGGGTAGTGGTGCAGGTAGGTTTAGGCGTTGTGCTTAGGGTTAGGGATAAGGTTACGGTTGGGTTAGGGCTAGAGGTAAAGGTAGGGTTAGGGTTGAGGCTTAGACGAGTTATGGTTGGGGTTAGCGTTAGGTTAGGGGTTTTAGTTGGGGTAAGGGTTAGGGGTTAGGGTTAGGGTTAGGATTAGGTGTTGGGTTTAGGGTTAGGGTTAGCTTTAGGGTTATGGTTGGGGTTAGTGTTGGGGTTTGGGGTTACAGTTAGTGTTGGGGTTAGGGTTGGGGTAAGGGTCACTGTCAGGGTCAGGGTCAGTGTCAGAGTCAGGATCATGGTTCAGTGTTAGATTTAGCGTTAGTGTTAGCATTTGGGTTAGGGTTAGGGTTAGCATAGTTGTTAGTGATAGGGTTAGGGTTAGGGTTAGTGGTTGGGGTAAGTGTTAGGGTTAGGTTAGGGTGAGGTTTGAGGTTAGGGTTAGGGTTGGGGTTAGGGTTGGCGTTAGGGTTAGGGTTAGGATTTAGGATTATTGTACGGTTAGTGTTACGGTTAGGGTTAGTGTTAGATTTTACTGTTTAGGGTTAGGGTTAGGGTTAGGGTTGGGGTTTGTGTTGGGGTTGGGGTTGGGTTTGAGGTTGGGGTTAGCGTTGGGATTGGGGTTGTTTTTGGGTTTGGATTGTGGTTCTGTTTAAGGTTGAGGTTGGGGTTAGGGTTAGGGTTGTTGTTAGGGTTAGGGTTAGGGTTTGGGTTGGGGTTAGGTTTGGGGTTAGGATTAGGGTTTGGGTTGGTGTTAGGGTTAGTGTTAGGGTTAGGGGGTTTGGTTTAGGGTTAGGGTTAGGGTTACCGTTAGGGGTTTGTTTTAGGGTTAGGGGTTAGGTTTGGGGTTGGGTTTGGGGTTAGGGTTAGGGTGGGGTTGGGGTTGGGTTTGGGGTTGGGGTTAGGTTTAGTTTTGGGGTTAGGTTTAGGGTTAGGGTTGGGTTATGGTTGGGTTTAAGTGTAGGGTTAGGGTTCGGGATAGTGTTACGGTTAGGGGTTAGGGTTAGTATTAGGGTTAGTTGTAGTGGTATGGGATGTGTTGGGGTCAGGGTTAAGGTTAGTGCTATGGTTGGGTTAGGTTTTTGTTAGTGTTAGGGTTAGAGTTAGGGTTAGTGCTAGGGATAGGGTTAGGGCTGGGGCTTAGATTAGGGTTAGGGTTAGGGTTAGACTTTGGGGTTAGGGTATGGTTTAGGTTTATGGTTAGTGTTAGGGGTTAGGTTTGGTGTTAGGGTTAGAGTTATTGGATAGGGGTAGGGGTACGATTAGGGGAATGGGTTGAATTTAGTGTTAGGGTTGGGGTTTGGTTATGGTTATGGTTGGGGTTAGGGTTTAGGGTTTACGGTTAGAGTTAGGGTTGCATTTAGGGTTAGGGTTGGATTTAGGGTTAGGGTTCAGAGTTAAGTTCAGAGTTAGATTTAGGGTTAGGGTTAGGGATTAGGGTTAGGGTTAGGGTTAGGGTTATGGGTTGGGGTCATGTTTAGGGTTTCCGTTGTGTTAGGGTTAGGGTTAGGCCTAGGAGTAGGTTCAGAAATAGTGCCAGAGCTAGGGCTACGGGTAGGT
The DNA here is from genome assembly GCA_917880005.1 of Nanger dama. Taxonomy (NCBI): domain Eukaryota; kingdom Metazoa; phylum Chordata; class Mammalia; order Artiodactyla; family Bovidae; genus Nanger; species Nanger dama. The sequence continues at coordinate 9,172 of CAKJTW010000621.1, read as the reverse complement.
GTAGTGTTAGGGTTCAGGGGTTACTGTTGGGTTTCGGATTTAATGTTGGGGTAAGGGTTGGGATTAGAGTTAGGGTTGGGTTAGGGTTGGGGTTTAGGGTTGGGGTTAGGGTTAGGTTTAGGGTATGGGGTTAGGTTCAGGGTTAGTTTTAGTGGTTATTGTTAAGGTTAGTGTTAGGATTAGGGGTTAGGGTTAAGGTTAGGGGTAGGTTTAGGGGTTGTCGTTAGGGTTAGGGTTAGGGTTAGTGTTGGTGTTGTTTTAGGGTTAAGTTTAATGTTTGGGGTTAGGGTTAGGGTTGGGGTTTAGAGTTTCGGGATAGGGTTAGGGTTGGGTTGGTGTTAGAGATATGGCTTAAGTTTGGGGTTAGTGTTAGAGTTCAGGGTTTGGGTTTAGGACTAGGGTTAGAGTTAGGGTTAGGTTTAGGGTGGGGATAGCGTTATGGTTAGGGTTAGGGCTGGGGCTGGGGATATGGTTGGGGCTGGGGCTGGGGCTTGAGCTGGGGCTAGGGTTAAGTTTGGGGTTAGGGATAGGGGTTGGGTTAGGGGTTACGGTTGGATTAGGTTTAGGGTTAGTGTTTAGGTTTGGGGCTAAGGTTAGTGTTGGGATTTAGGTTTGGGTTTAGGGTTAGGGTTAGGGTTAGAGGTAAGGTTAGGGGTTGAGTTTATGTTAGGTTTAGGGTTAGGGATAGGTTTGGGTTAGTGTTAAGTTTAGGGTTAGTGTTTAGTGTTAGGGTTAGGGTTAGGGTTGGGGTTAGGGTTAGGGGTTGGGGTTAGGGTTAGGGTCTGGGGTTGGGGTTAGGGTTAGGGGGTTAGGGTTAGGCGGGTTAGGGTTAGGGTTAGGGTTAGGGTTAGGTTCTGGGGTTAGGGTTAGGGTTAGTGATTAGAATTACGGTTGGGGTTACGATTTGGTAGGGGTTGGTGTTATGTTAAGTGTTAGGTTTAGGGGTTAGTATTGGGGTTAGGGTTAGGGTTAGCGTTAGCGTTACTCTTAGGTTTAGGGTTAGAAGGGTTTGGGGTTAGGGGTTAGGTTTGGGTTCAGGGTCAGGGTTTGGGGTTAGGGTTAGCGTTAGCGTTAGGGGTTAGCGTTAGCGTTAGGGTTAGGCTTAGGTTTGGGTGTTAGGTTTAGTGTTTGTGTTAGTGTTAGGGGTTAGGGTTAGGGTAAGTGTTAGGGGTTAAGGTTAGGGTTAGGCTTGGGGTTGGGGTTGGGGTTAGGGTTGGGATTTGGGTTCGGGTTAGGGTTGGGATTGTGGTTCTGGTTAGGGTTGGGGTTGGGATTAAGGTTAGGGTTGGTGTTAGGGTTAGAGTTAATGTTAGCGTTGGAGTTGGGGTTAGGGTTGGGGTTGGGGTTAGGGTTTGGGTTGGGGTTAGGTTTAGGGTTAGGGTTGGTGTTAGGGTTAGGGTTATGTTTAGGGTTACAGTTGGGGTTTGGTTTAGGGTTAGGGTTAGGGTAAGGGTTAGGGGTTTTGGTTAGGGTTAGGGATAGGGTTAGCGGTTAGGGTTAGTATTAGGGTTAAGGTTTAGGGTCAGGGTTAGTGTTAGGGTTATGGTTAGGGTTTAGGATTAGGGTTAGGGTTAGGTTTAGGGTTAGGGGTTAGGGTTAACGTTACGGTTAGGGTTAGTGCTAGGGTTAGTTTTACGGTCACGGTCAGTGTCCGGGTTTAGGATTAGGGTTAGCGTTGGGGTTAGCGTAAACGTTTGGGTTAGGGTTAGGGTTAGGGGTTGGGGTTATGTTAGGGTTAGGGTTAGGGGTTAGGGTTAAGGTTATGGTTAGGGGTTAGGGATAGGGTTATGGTTAGGGTTAGAGTTGGGTTTGGGGTTAGGGTTGGTGTTTGGGTTAGGGTTGGGATTGGTTTGGGGTTAGGGTTGGGATTGGGGTTGGGATTAGGGTTGGAGTTGGGGTTAGAGTAAGGGTTCGGGTTCGGGTTATGGTTAGGGTTGGGGTTGGGGTTAGGTTTAGGGTTGGGGTTTTGGTTACGGTTAGGTTTGGTTTTAGTTTTAGGGTTGGGGTTAAGGTTTAGGGGTTAGGATTTGGGTCACAGTTTATGGTTAGGGTGAAGGTTAGGGTTAGTTTTAGGGTTAGGGGTTTTGGTTAGGGTTAGGGTTAGGGTTTGGTTTACGGCTAGGATTAGTGTTAGGTTTATGGTTCGTGCTACGGATAGTTTTAGAATTAGGGCTAGTGCTAGGGCTAGGGATAGAACTAGGGCTAGGGCTAGGGTTAGGGTTAGTGTTTAGTGTTATGGTTGGGGTTAGAATAAAGGGTATGGATAGGGTTAGGTGTTGGGGTTAGGGTTAGGAATAGTGTTAGGGTTAAGGTTAAGATTTGGGATTAGGGTTATGGTTAAGGTTGGGGTTTAGGGTTAGGGTTAGGGAAAGAGTTTAGGCTTAGGATATGTGTTCGGGTTAAAGTTATGGTTAGGGTTCGAGTTAGGCTTAGGGCTAAGGTTAGGGTAGGTTTAGGGTAGGGTTGGCGTTGGGCTTAGGTTTGGGGCTAAAGTTAGCGTTACTATTAGGTTTATTGTTATAGAGGTTAGGTTTATGCTTATGGTTAGAATAGGGTTAAAGATAGGGTTAGGGGTAGGTTTAGGGGATGTGATTAGTGTTAGGGTTAGGGTTATTGTTAGGGTTGGGTTAGGGTTAGGGTTGGTGTTAGGGTTAGGGGTTAGGGTGTTAGGGACAGGGTTAGGGTTAGGGTTAAGTTAGGGACAGGGTTGGGGTTAGGGTTAGGGTTAGGGTTAGCATTACTCTTAGGATTAGGGTTAGAAGAGGTTTGGGGTTAGGGTTAGGGATAGGGTTACTGTTAGGGTTACGGTTGGGATAGGGTTAGGGTTAGGGTTAGGGTTATGGTTTGGGTTAGGGTTGGGGTTGGGTTTGGGGTTAGGATTGGGGTTGGGGTTAGGTTGGGATTGGGGTTATTGTTAGGGTTGGGATTGTGGTTGGGGTTAGGGTTGGTGTTGGTGTTAGGGTTCGGGTTGGGGTTAGGTTTAGGTTTAGGGTTAGGTTTGGGGTGGGGGGGTTAGGGTTGGGGTTGGGATTAGGGTTAGGGTTGGGTTTAGGGTTAGGGTTAGGGTGGTTAGGGTTAGGGTTAGGTTTGGGGTTTGGTTTAGGGTTAGGGTTAAGTTTAGCGTTACTCTTAGGTTTAGGGTTAGGTTAGGGTTAGGGTTAGGGGTTGGTTTAGGTTCATGGTTAGGGTTAGGGTTAGGTTTAGGTTAAGGTTTAGGATTAGGATTAGGGTTAGGGGTTTTGGTTAGGGTTAGGGATAGGGTTAGTGGTTAGGGTGAGTGTTATCTTTAGGATTTAGTGTCAGGGTTAGGGTTAGGATTATGGTTGGGGGTGTGGGATTAGGGATAGGATTAGGTTTAGGGTTAGGGTTTAGGGTTAATGTTACGGTTAGTGTTAGTGTTAGTGTTGAGGGTCAGGGTCAGGAGTATGGGGGTTAGGGTTAGCGTTAGGGTTAGCATTAACGTTTGGGTTAGTGTTAGGGTTAGGAGGTTGGGGTTACTGTTAGGGTTAGGGTTAGGCGTTAGGGTTGAGGTTGCGTCTTAGGGGTTAGGGATAGGGTTAGGGTTAGTGTTAGGGTTGGGTTTGGGGTTAGGGTTGGTGTTTGGGTTAGGGGTGGGGATGGGTTTGGGGTTAGGGTTGGGATTGGGTTTGGGATTATGGTTGGGGTTGGGGTTAGGGTAAGGGTTCGGGTTAGGGGTTGGGTTAGGGTTGGGGTTAGGATTAGGGTTGATGTGGGGGCTAAGTTTAGGGTTGGGGTTTTGGTTAGGGTTAGAGTTGGTTTTATATTTGGGATTAGGATTAGGTTTAGGGGTTGGGCTTTGGGTTACAGTTTGGGGTTAGGGTTAAGGTTAGGGTTTGTGTTGAGTGTTAGGGTTAGGGGTTTTGGTTAGGGTTAGGGTTTGGTTTACGGTTGGGTTTAGGGTTAGGGTTAGGGTTAGGGTTATGGTTCGGGCTAGGGATAGGGTTAGGATTAGGGGCTAGTGCTAGGGCTAGGGCTAGGGCTAGGGCTAGGGCTAGGGTTAGGGTTAGTGTTTAGTGTTATGGTTAGGGTTAGAGTAAAGGGTATGGATAGGGTTAGGGGTTAGGACTAGGGTTAGGAATAGTGTTAGGATTAAGGTTAAGGATAGGGATTATGGCTAGGGTTGGGGTTAGTGTTTAGGGTTAGGGTTAGGGAAAGAGTTTAGCTTAGGATATGTGTTAGGGGTTAAAGTTATGGTTAGCGTTTGAGTTAGGCCTGGGGCTAGAGTTACGGTAGGTTTAGGTTAAGGTTGGCGTTAGGCTTAGGTTTAGGTTTAAGGTTAGCGTTACTATTAGGTTTATAGTTATAGAGGGTTAGGTTTATGCTTATGGTTAGAATAGGGTTAGGGCTAGCGTTAGGGGTAGGTTTAGGGGTTGTGGTTAGTGTTAGGGTTATGGTTAGTGTTAGGGTTGGGTTAGGGTTAGGATTAGGGTTAGGGTTGGTGTTAGGGTTAGGGTTAGGGGTTAGGTTAGGGATAGGTTTAGGGTTAGGTTTAGGGTTTAGGCTTAGGGTTAGGGTTTAGGGATACGGTTAGGGGTAAGGGTTAGGTTAGGGTTAGGGTTTAGGGTTAGGGTTAGGGAAAGAGTTTAGGCTTAGGATATGTGTTAGTGTTAAAGTTAGGGTTAGAGTTAGAGTTGGGCCTAGGGCTAGGGTTAGGGTAGGTTTAGGCTAGGGTTGGCGTTGGGGTTAGGTTTAGGGGTTAAGGTGAGCGTTACTATTAGGTTTATTGTTATAGAGGGTAGGGTTTAGGGTTATGGTTAGGAGTGGGTTAGGGCTACGGTTAGGGGTAGGTTTAGGGGTTGTGGTTAGAGTTGGGGTTAGGGTTAGTGTTAGGGTTAGGGTTAGTGTTAGGGTTGGTTTAGGGTTAAGTTAAGGGTTAGTGTTTAATGTTAGGGTTAGGGTTTGGGTTATGGTTTAGTGTTTAGGGATAGGGTCATGATTATGGGTAGGGTTATGGTCCAAGTAGGTATAGGGGTTGTGGTTTGGGTTAGGGATAAGGTTAAGGTTGGGTTAGGGTAGGGGTAGAGATAGGATTAGGGTTAGGTTTAGATGAGTTAGTGCTTAGGGATAGGGTTAGCGGATAGGATTAAAAGTTAGGGTTAGGGTTAGTGTTTAGTGTTAGGGTTAGGATTAGGTTTAGTGTTGGGGCTAGGGTTTGAGTTAGGGTTAGGGGTTAGGGTTAGGTGTGGGGTTAGGGGTTAGGGTTAGGGTTAGGGATAGGGATAGGGGTAGGGTTAAAGCTATGTGTGAGTTAGGGTTATGGTTAGGGTTGGTGTTAGGGTTTAGGTTTAGGGTTAGGGGTTAGTGTTAGGGTTATGGTTAAGGGTTAGGGTTAGCTTAGGGTTTAGGGTTAGTGTTAGGGTTAGTGATTAGGATTAGGGTTAGAGTTAGGTTGGGGTAGGGGTTAGGGTTAGAGTTGGGGTTGGGGTTAGGGTCTGGGACAGGGTCAGGGTTTGGGGTTAGGGTTAGCGTTAGGGTTACCGTCAGTTTTAGGGTTAGGTTTAGGGTTAGGGTTATGGGTTAGAATTAGTGATAGGGTTAGGGTTAGGGGTTAGGGTTTGGGTTAGCGTTAGCGTTAGGTTGGAGTTGGGGTTGGGTTAGGGGTTCTGGTTAGGTTTGGGATTGAGGTTGGGGTTAAGGTTAGGGTTTGGGTTTGTGTTAGGGTTAGGGTTAGAGTTAGAGTTAGGGTTAGGGTTAGGGTTTGGTTTAGGGTTAGGGTTAAGGTTAGGTTTAGGGATAGGGTTAGGGTTTCAGGATTAGGGTTAGGGTTGGGGTTTAGGTTTAGCATTATGGTTAGGGTTAGAGTTTGGTTTAGGGTTAGGTTTGGGGTTAGGGTTCGGGTTACTGATAGGGTAATGTTTCGGGCTAGTGATAGATTTAGGGGTTGGGACTAGTGCTAGGGCTGGGATAGGACTAGGGCTAGGGGCTGGGTTAGGGTTAGTGTTTGGTGTTATGCTTGGGGATACAGTTAGGGGTAGGGATAGGATTAGGGGTTAGGGTTAGGGTTAGGGATAGTGTTAGGGTTAAGGTTAGGGTTAGGGATTAGGGTTAGGGTTAGGGTTAGTGTTTATGGTTAGGGTTAGTGAAAGAGTTTAGGTTTAGGATATGTGTTAGGGTTAAAGTTAGGGTTAGGGTTAGGAGTTAGGCCTGGGCTGGGGTTAGGGTAGGTTTAGCATAGGGTTGGCATTGGGGTTAGTTTTGGGGTTAAGGTTAGTGTTACTATTAGGTTTATTGTTATAGACTGTTAGGTTAAGGGTTATGGTTAGAATAGGGTGACGGCTAGGGTTAGGGGTAGGTTTAGGGGTTGTGGTTAGTGTTAGGGTTATGGTTAGTGTTAGGGTTGTGTTAGGGTTAAGGTAAGGGTTAGTGTTTAGTGTTAGGGTTAGGGTTAGTGTTATGGTTTATGGTTTAGGGATAGGGTTATGGTTATGGGTAGGGGTAGTGTTGCAGGTAGATTTAGGGTTTGTGGTTAAGGGTAGGGATAAAGTTACGGTTGGGTTAGGGGTAGGGGTAGAGGTAGGGTTAGGTTTAGGTTTAGACGAGTTAGGGTTATTGTTAGGGTTAGCGATTGGGGTTAGAAATTAGGTTTGGGGTTAGTGTTTAGTGTTGGGGTTGGGGTTGGGGGTTTAGTGTGAGGGCTAGGGTTTTAGTTACGGTTAGGGGTTAGGGTTGGGTGTAGGTTTAGGGGTTAGGGTTATGGTTAGGGATAGGAGTAGGGGTAGGATTAAAGCTATGTGTGGGTTGGGGTTAGGGTTATGGTCAGTGTTAGTGTTGGGTTAGGGTTAAGGTTAGTGTTAGGGTTAGCGGCTAGGGTTAGGGTTAGGGGTTAGGGTTAGGGTTAGGATTTAGGGTTAGGGTTAGGCATTAGGGTTAGGGTTAGGGGTTAGGGGCAGGGTAACGGGTAAGTTTAGGGGTTAGGTATGGGGCTGGGTTTAGGGACCGGGCTAATACTAGTGCTAGGGCTTACGGCTGGGCAAAGTTTAGGGTTAGGGTTAATGTTTAGGGTTAGGGTTGGGGTTAGGCTTTAGGGTTTGTGTTAGTGTTATTGTTTAGGATTAGGGTTAAGATTAGTTTAGGTTTGGGTTTAGGGGTTAGGGTTAGTGTTAGTGTTTGGGGTTGGGGTTAGGGTTAGGGTTAGGGTTAGAGTAGGGTTCATGGTTAGGGTTTGGGTTGGGACTATGGTTAGGGTTAGGGTTAGCGTTACTGTTAGGTTTAGGGGTTGTGAGGTTTAGATTTAGGGTTAGGGTTAGGATAGGGATAGAGTTGGGGTTAGGTTAGGGTTAGGGGTAGGGGTAGGGTTAGGGGTTGAGGGTAGTGTTAGGGTTAGGGTTAGGTTTGGATTAGGGTTAGGGTTAGGGTTGGGGTTAGTGCTGGGGTAGGATTTAGGGTTAGGGGCTGTGTCTAGGGTTAGGCTTAGGACTAGGGTTAGTGTTAATGTTAGGGGTTTGGGTGATATTAGGGGTTGATGTTATGGTTAGGGTTAGGGTTAGTTTTGGGATTAGGGTTAGTGTTAGGGTTAGTGTTAGGTTTAGGGTTGAGGCTTAGTTTCAGGGGTTAGGGTTAGGGTTAGGGTTAGGATTTATGGGTTAGGGGTTAGCGTTAGGGCTAGGGTTAGGTTTAGGGCAAGGCTAGTGCTAGGGCTAGGGCTACGGCTAGGGCAAAGGTTAGGGTTAGTGTTTGGGGTTAGTGTTAGGCTTAGGTTTAGGATTTAGGGTTAGTGTGGTTTTAGGGTCAGTGTTAGTGTTAGGTTTTAGGGGTTTAGGATTAGGTTTAGGGGTTGGTTTAGGGCTGGGGATAGGGTTACGGCTAGGGTTAGGGTTGGGATTGGGGGTTGGGGTTACAGGTAGGGGGTAGGAGTAGGGAAGGTGTATGTCTTGAGGTTAGGTTTTAGGGTTAGGTTAGGGTTGAGTTTGGGTTTAGGGTTTATGGTTAGGGTTAGGGTTAAGGCTAGAGATAGGGTTAGGGCTATGGCTAGTGCTAAGGCTAATGTTAGCGTTAGTGTTAGGGTTAGTGTTAGGGGTTATAGTCAGCGGTAGAGGTAGGGGTTTGGATTTGTTTTATGGTTATCTTTAGGGTTAGGGTTAGGGTTTTGGGTTAAGGGTTAGGCGTAGGGTTATGGCTAGGTTTAGGGCTGGGGCTAGGGGTTAGGGCTAGGGCTAGTGCCGTCAGTAGGGCTATGGCTGGGGCTAGGGTAAAGGTTAGGATTAGGTTTAGGGTTAGGGTAGGGTTGGGTTGGGATTAGAGCTATGGCTAGGGCTGGGGCTGAGTTAGGTTTAGGATTAGGGTTGGGTTTAAGGTTAGGGTAGGGTTAGGGTTAGGGTTGGGTTTGGGGGTTAGGGTTGAGGGTTAGCGTTACTGTTAGTTTAGGGGTAAGAAGAGGTTTAGATTTGAGGGTTAGGTTTTAGCGTTAGGGGTTAGGTTAGGGTTAGGGGGTTAAGGTTACGATTAGGGGTAGGGGTAGGGGAAGGGGATGGGTTGGGGTTAGATTTAGGTTAGTGTTAGGGTTGGGGTTAGTGTTAGGGTTACATTAAGGCTAGGGTTGGGGTTTATGGTTATGGTTAGGGTTTGGGTTTGGGGCTAGGGATAGTGTTAGGGCAAGGGGTTAGAGCTAGGGCTAGGGTTGGAGTTAGGGTTAGGGTTAAGCTTGGGTTTAGGGTAAGGGTTAGGGGTTGGGGTTGGGGGTTGGGGGTAGGTGGTTGGAGGGTTGGGGTTGGGGCTAAGGCTAGGGTTAGGGTTGTGGTTGGGGCTTGGGCTACAGCTAGGGCTAGGGTTAGGGTCAGGGTTGGGGTTAGGGTCAGGTTTAGGGTTAGGGTTGGTTGGGGTGGGTTGGGGCTAGTGGCTGTGCTAGGGCTAGGCTAGAGGCCAGGGTTCAGGTAAGGGTTAGGCTTAGGGGTTAGGTTTGGGATAGGGCAGGGTTGGCTTTTAGGGTTAGGGTTTAGAGTTAGTGTTTGGGAGGGTTAGGTTGGGATTAGGGTCAGGGTGGGGTTAAGGGTTACTCTTGGGGTTGGGACTAAGGTTAGGGTTGCGGTTATGGTTTAGTGGTTAGGGTTAGGGTTAGGGTTAGGGTATAGGGTTAGCGTAGGTTAGGGTTGGAGGTTTGTGTTAGGGTTAGCGTTGGGGTTGGGATCAGAGTCAGGGTCAGGATTGGGGTTAG
>CAKJTW010000620.1:0-33628 GCA_917880005.1 Nanger dama | reverse complement strand
CCATCTGTGTATTTAACTAAACAACATAATGTCTACTTTAGCCTGTTTTGACCTTTATATAAATGTAATCATAGTAAATTTTTTTCTGTCATTTGTTCTTTTTCTCGTTATGTTCCTGAGATTCATGTATCTTGAAGCATAGGTTGTATTTCATTCATTTTTAGGTATTCCATTTGTGTGATCTTTATGGTACTCCCTTTATATGAACATTGGACAGTTTAATTTTCTGTATTTTCTGAAAGCAAGATCAGGTTCTGGAGTCAGAATGCTTGGGATCTTTCACTTTGAGCTGTGTGACTTGGACAGCTCACCTCCCCTTCCTCAGCTTTGATGACCTCACTGTGAAATTGGAATCACTATCACAGAGGGGTGTGATGAGGATTAAATGAGATGGTACATAGAAAATCTGAGCATAGTACCTGGCAAGTAGAACAAAGTCCATAAATATAAGAGTTTTCATATTCTATTATTCATCTAATATTCATCTAATTCCTATTCATCTAATAGCTCTCGAATGCCAGGTCTTGGACTCACCCACACAACATTTAGCAACTGTATTTTGAGCACCCATTTTTGCTATAAAGTTTGGGACATGTACAGGCAGAATGCTGGGTTTGGTGGTGTGTGAGCTTTATTTCGGTTGCTCTGCTAAGAGCTGTTTAGAATGTGATCTGTAGACATCCAGTTTCTGAAGCCCTCTTCTTTAGAGAGGCAAGTAACTGGGCATGGCATTTCTTTTACATTCTGCCATAGGAAAGACATAATTAAATAAAAACAGAACGTTAGGTAACATCTTCCCCCTTTGTCCTCAAATGATTTACATGTCATGGAGTGTAGTCTGTATCATCTGAAAAAGGAAACAAAAATTGTCTTGGCCTTTTTATGGACAAGGAATCTCATTAGCAAAGTTTTCTTTGACCTTACTATGGTCACCCTTGTTATTTTTTTTGTAAACTAAAGAACACATTCCTCATTTCAGTTCCTGAGCTGAATTTTTGAGTTTTTCACTCAATTCTCTGAACAGTGACTGTGGTGGTGAAGGTTACTGGAACCAGAAGAATCCTGTGTGATACAGAACTAACCGCTAAGCTTTTAATCTGTTGGTTTATCATTCTGTCATTCTGTCCTTCAGCCCTAAATCAGTGCTTTCAGGAGACTTTTCTATGGTGTGGAAAATGAAAGTAACTTATTCAGGACTTTCAACAGCCCTTGTTTCCTGTAGATGTGGTGGTGGTAGTTGTGTGTGTGTGTGTGTGTGTGTGTGTGTGTGTCTGAGAGAGAGAGAGTAGTCCACATTTTACACTAACTGCCTGATGAGAGTTTCATGGTGAAGGGTGGACTTTTAAAAATTGAACTGAAAAAGATAAATGAATGTGTTTAACACTGATTTGAATAGCTGACCAATAGGGAGTGGGACATAGCACGTCTTCCATGAGAAAGAACACATCACTCATGAAAACTCTCAAATTGGCTTCTTCTGGGCAAACTCTAGCACTTAACAGAACCCCTTCTCCCAGGCAGATGCGTGCCACGCCTACCAGATAGTTCACCGAAACGGGATTCCTGATGAGCAGATCGTCGTGATGATGTTTGATGACATCGCCTACTCCGAACAGTGAGTATGGAAGGCTTTGACCTTGATGGTGAAGAACTTCAGAGCGTTTAAAAAAATACACATGGATTCTCAGGGATTCTTGGTTGGGCAGCCTAACATTAGAATGTAAGCTGAGTCCCAGCTGAAATTCCACCCACCAGCTTCATGTGGAGCTTTGACCATAACTTGGTAGAACCCAGCAATGACGGGGACATAGCAAACGGTAGGGAAGGTGCCGAGGCTTGGGCTTTGCAAGGCTTTAAAGCATGGGCTCCCTCTCGGCTTGGGAAACTAACTCATTACTAGGTTCTGCGGTGCTTCTTCCTGAGCTGTGTGCCAGGGCGCCTTGGAGGCCTGTACACAAGAGGCTCCTACAAAGGAGCTACAAAGCTTAGATCCTCCCACCCTGCTTTCTATACCTATTTCCTTTTTAAAAAAAATTGCTGAATTTAATTTTCCAGACGGTTCTCTCATGCCTGCTTGTCTGATTTCTTGAGATCAGAAACAGCAGGTATGGAGGACTTCCCTGGTGGTGCATTGGTTAACACTCTGAGCTTCTGGGCAAGGGGCTTAGTCCCTGGTCAGAGAGCTAGATCCCACATGCCAAGTGGCTCACCCTTTCCTCCCCCTGCACCCCCCCTCCAAAAGCAGCAGCAGGTACAGGTCTGACTGTAACCTGTTGTAGTCTTGCAGCTCCTCAGTTCCTAACTGTGGCCTTTCCGATGATCACATGATTGTTCTTAACCCATTATGAGCTTTAATGCCTAAACTCTTGCATCAAAGCGTTGTTTTCTGTTCTCTCTCTGAAAGTAGTTTTTCTCTGAGAGATCTCTTGATGACATCTCCCCTCCAAGATGCAAGCTGGTATCCAGCAGGAGGCCAGGCACACAGGGGCCTGGCCTCCTGTCCTCAGTTTGCAGAGCTCAGCCCTTCACTGCTCCGGCCAGGACTTGGGGGCCCCAAGACCCTCGGGCTACTAAAACCACATGCTGGGGATTTGGGTGGGTGATGAGAAGTGTCTGTGACAGTCATGACTGTTTGGTCTTTTTATGCATAACTGGAACCTATTTATGAAGATGCAGATTTCAGAGACATATCAAATTGTCTGCTTCATTGCGTTCTTTGATTTTTCAGGAATCCCACCCCGGGAATTGTGATCAACAGGCCCAACGGCTCAGACGTGTACCACGGGGTGCTGAAGGACTACACGGGCAGGGTGAGGCAGAGCACGGGGTCAGAGCCGGCAGGGTCTGCTTCGTTTCAATGATGATTGCCCCCTCTCTTTCTTCTTCTGGAATAAGGATCTCATTAGACGGATTTCTGGCCAACATTTTGTGTTTATATTGAGATTTGTGCCTGAGGCATAATTTCTGTGAATTTTGAAAGAAAGCAGAGAGAAAAAGAAAAAGTATTAGTGGTATTCTACCAATCTCTTATTTCTAGTTACTTTAAATCTCAGTAGCTTTCTTTCTGTAATACCTGATTTTCTTAAGATACTGCCATTAATCTGATTATAAACTGTTTGTGTCCTTTCTGAAAAGTAGCTTTCTCAGATGCCAACCCTGGTGCAGAGTAGTATCTCTGGATTTTGCTGAGATAGTTTCCCACCATTATTATAATAGTATATCACTTCCAAAGTATTGAATCCTTCCCAATTGATTGAGGGTATATATTGGGTTGGCCAAAAGTTTGTTCGGTTTAGATAAAAATAAGAGACGTTTTCATTTTCACAGTGAACTTTATTAAACGATATATTCCTTAACCGAACAACTTTTTGGCCAACTCAGTACATTGATACATTTTTTAAAACCTTATAATTCCTTCCGCCTGGATTTCATACCGTCTTTTTCTTAATTTCAGTGGAATCTTTTAGGAACTAATATTCCTTGTGAAAGAAACATTTCTGTGAAATTTGGCAGTTCTTCCAGTTTTATTTTTTCTTTTAAATTCAAGAACAATTAAATCAGATACATCACTCATATAAGATAGATGATCCCATTTTTATGAAATTGTTTCCATAGACTTATTTAAGGAAATGTCCAAAATTTAGGTGGTGGAATTTCTGGTGAGTTATAGTCTTTCCTTTGTACTTTTCCCTAATTTTTTTTTTTTTTTAATAATCAGAAATCATTTTACAAAGTTGCCTTTAAGGGGTGTTTTTGGATTCAGCCTTTGAGGAGGCAAGCCAGTTGCAGAGGTCGGCACTGAAGTTTCCGTCTCCATCTTTGTTGTCTCTCTGAGGCCACATGCTCTTCCTCTGCTGTTTGTCTCTCCCTACCAACATCTTTGGGTTTTTCCACCTGGACTTTATAATGGTCAAGAAGGAATGGCAGGCTTGCTGAACGGCATCAGCCAAAGACAAGCTGATGCTTGAAGCAAGGTCATGCACATGGGCCGGGAGCACTGACCTTGCTTTGGGTCTTTCTTGGTGGCAGAGTATTTGCCCTTCATCCTTAAGCCTTGGAGGTGTGTGGTCATGGCCTGGGCCCTCTGCTACAGACTCAGCACCCGCTCTGATTTGAAGTGACTGCTGCATCTGATTTCAACCCCCAATTTTTCGTAGGACGTCAACCCGCAGAATTTCCTTGCTGTGTTGAGAGGTGATGCAGAAGCCGTGAAGGGCGTAGGGATCTGGAAAGGTCTTAAAGAGGTAACGTCTGTTTTATGGCTGTGCCTTTCTTCTGAATGACCTGGTACTCCAGAATCGAGAATTCATACAGGCCTTGTTCTTGCTTCCGGCCTGTTTACTGGTGAGAGATGGCAGCGTGGGGACCTTTTTCCTGACAGCCTGCACAGAACCTGTGGCTTCTCTCGGCAGCCATTTCTGTAACAAATTAACCCTATGATCTAGGGTCCCTCGTTACTCTTAATGAAATGTTTCCCATCGCTTAAACCTGCTGCTAGTCTGTCGAAACACCCTGAGACCAGTGTGAAGCTGTGCGGCCAGTCAGGTTGAAGGACCCCCACCCAGCCTCCCCCGACCTTGTGCTCCGATGGCAGGTCAGCCCAGTGGGAGGAGGGCACTGATAAACCTCCACGGTGGAGAAAACTCACCCCGGTGCTTGCCCTGCTTTCTGTGGGCGAGGGATATCTCGTGTAGCATCTCTTTATGAAGCATTTTGACGTGATGTCAGGGAGCTCAGGAGCATGGCCTCAGAGTCTCGGACACCAGGCAGCTGGTGCTGCTCCCCTCGTATCTGAGGGGAGACCTGGACACGGATAGCTTGTGTGAGTTAGAGCAGAGAGGGACGTCTGAGTGGGATGAACCAGGTTGCTTCCCAGTGAGTTGTCACGTCTTGCCATCTTGGAACAGGGTAAGGGATCACCGGTGGGCGTCCCAGGCTCTGTGCAGGCCGAGGGCCCTGCAGGGCGTCAGAACTGCAAGACCACATTTGGTGGCGGGTCCTGGCTCCCTTAGTTGTTTTGGGGTATCTGGTAGGAGAATGTGGCTGCCTGGGGTGAGGCCCAATGGCCACAGGCCCCCACTCTCCCGATCACCTTGGGCTGTCTGCTGAGTCCTGGCCTTCCAGGCTCTGGGATATGCCTCTTGGTTCAGAGTAGCACTCAGTGGGATCAAAGGCAGCGAGCCAGACAGCGGTCTCTTGTGCTCCTCCTCCTGCCTGGTTGGGAGACTGTAATCCTCAGGCTTCTCCTTAAGTTTTCTGATTGGAGTGACTTTTCAGAGGCACAGAGGCAGGAACAGGAAGCGGCCCACTTCGACTCTCATGCTTGTCTGTGTCTCTTGGCAGCGGCCCCAGGGACCACGTGTTTGTTTACTTCGTGGATCACGGCGCCACCGGAGTACTGGCGTTTCCTTTCGGAGAAGTGAGTTTCTTAATGTTTTAGAAACAAGCTGTGGGGAACTCCCAGAGGTTCCAATAGTTAGGACCTCTGCACTCCACTAAGGGCCCAGTTCAATCCATGGTCAGGGAAATAAGATCCCACAAGCTGAGAAGGGTAGCCAAAAAAAAAAGGGGGTGGGTAAAAAGGGGTGGTGGGGGGGCAAGCAGGGAGAATGGGAAACAAAACCTCGGAGTTGGCAGTACACCTGTGATGTATGTCTCTGTTCTACGGGGTGGTTTGTGTGCAGCTGGTGTATGTGGGGCTGCATTTAGCAGCTTGAAATCTATCCAGAGGCGTCTCTTCTGGCAAGTTTTCCCTGTGTGTCTGCTGACATCACAGCATCAGTCGCTGTCCCTGAACTTGGGTGCCTGCATGAGATGCAGTCACAGAACACAGCCCCTGAGTGCTCTGGACAAAGTGATGAGGAAGGACCCCTGCATGCAAACAAAGCCCTTGACGACACTCTGGGATGATGCTATGCACCATGATTATCTAAGGATTTCCAAAAGAATTTATAAGACATCACTAGGGCTTGATCAGTGGGTTATCTAGCACATGGTTTCCCTTGATGTGTTTGGTCTGAGTGTCCGTATTCTTACCTTTCAGCTTTATGTAAAAGACCTGAATGAGACCATCCATTACATGTACAAACACAAGAGGTACCAAAAGGTAATGTCAGTGCTTGGGGCACCCTTGGGGAAGGAATGTGAAGCAGGCAGTGGAAGCAGAGCCCATGGTGCTGAGATGGGCTTTCTAACTCTGGATTGGCTGTGTTTTTTCGGGGGAGAGCGGGGGAAAGGTGTCCTTTGTGTCAGTCTTGACCTCTGGTCTCCCAGGAATAACTTTTTGTGATTCTTAAAGCTTCAGCTGTTAGGTCAGAATCACTGGCAATCTTGTTAAAATACAATGTGAGGACTTTGCTAGTGGTCCAGTGGTTGAGAGTCTGCCTGCCACTGCCGGGTCATGGGTTGGATCCCTGGTCCAGGACAATCCCATGAGCCTGGGAGCAACTAAATGTGTGTGCACAACTGCCGCCCTGCGCTCTAGAGCCCAGGCGTTACAGCAAGAGAAGCCACTGCAATGAGAAGCCTCCCACTTTAACTAGTTAAAACCCGCAC
Source organism: Nanger dama (assembly GCA_917880005.1). NCBI lineage: Eukaryota > Metazoa > Chordata > Mammalia > Artiodactyla > Bovidae > Nanger > Nanger dama. The sequence continues at coordinate 27,073 of CAKJTW010000620.1, read as the reverse complement.
ACAGCAGCAAAGACCCAGGGCAGTCAAAAATATAAATAAGTTAAAAATACAAAAAACACAGTAGGGACCCCACCCCCAGCATTTTGGTGTTTCTGGGGGGAAGCCTGAGGGTCTGCTTTTCCAACAATGCTCCTAGCCCAGGGACCACACTTTGGAGATTGCTCTTTCTAGGATTTTCACCAGTCTGGGGCAGATGAGGAGGAAAATACCACCTTATTCTCCCTCTGGCCTTCTCTAGCCCCTTTCGCACCCTGTGTGGAATCTGCATAGCTCTGGCATGTTTGTGTGAGTAACATGTTTTGCTCGTGAAAATCGTGACCCTGCATTGGATAGAAAATCAGTTTTCCTTAGCATCATGTATGGCTCCATTTTTCCTGCATTATTTCAATGAATAGATCATCTTATTTTATAGCCACACACAAGGATCTTCCCTGTAGCTCAGATGATAAAGAATCTGCCTGCAGTGCAGGATCCCTGGGTTCAATCCTGGGTCGGGAAGATCCTCTGGAGAAGGGAATGGCAATCCACTCCAGTATTCTTGCTTAGAGAATTCCATGGACAGAGGAGCCTGGTGGGCTACAGTCTGTGGGGTTGCAGAGTCAGACAGGACTGCAACCGCTACTGCTGCTACTAGCCATACCAAATTTAAGTCCTTCTGCTTTGTATGACAACAGCATCCACAGCCTCTGGCAGCAGCTTCTTACAGCACAGGTGTCTCCCAAAAGTGAAAGTCTCTTGAGAAATGGGTCAAGAGAGCGGGCAGAGCCAAAGTGGCCTTGGAGAGAGGTCTCTGCCTGGTCAGGGGAGTTCACTTGTCTCATTTGCCTCCTAGATGGTGTTCTACATTGAAGCCTGCGAGTCTGGGTCCATGATGAACGACCTGCCCCCCGACATCAATGGTGGGTGGTAGGCACACTGACCTCTGAGCTGGGCTGGGTGAGCACCGTACTCTGCAGTGAAAATGGACATTTGCTGATTCTGCCTATGGGAAGAACCAAGTGTTTTACAGAAGCAGGGGCCTAGGGCAGCCTGGTGCCCGAAGTGGGGGACACCCGTGGGCAGCTCTGGGCTTCTGCTCTGGGATCAGTGGTCGGGGGTGGCGTGATATTGCTCTGTGATGCTCTCTGCCAGGTTCTAGTAGGGCTGCCTCAGTCCAAAATTATAGTCTCTGGACTGGCCTCTGTCCTTTGCAATTTGTTGTTTGCTGGCTATCTAATCTTGGACAGATGACTTATCCTCTTTTACTCTCAGTTATCCCCATCTGTAAAATGGGGATAAAGATAGTGTCTGTTGGGAGAGTTACACTTTTTTTTTTTTTTTGGAGAGTTACATTTTAAGTGATGACATTTATCCAGCATAGCTCTGAGTCCATGGTAGCTAGATAGTAAGTGGTAGCTCATGGATTCAGTCAACCTAAATGTTTCTCTAATATTAGTAATTGTTCTTTTTCTCTGGAAATGAAATGAGGTCCATATCCTTCAAGATTCAGCTATTCTGATCTTTTAGCACTTTTCCAAAGCAGCTTGATGTCCCATGAAGCATGCCTGGTTGCTCACTGTAGCAAGTGTCTATCATTTGGCTTCTCTTTCTTCCACCTTTCATTTTAGACGAGTTACTGTAACTGAGTGAACAGGGCTGGATGTCCTTGAGCTGGTCACAGGGGACGTGCTTTGATTGCACCAGGAACGGAGGAGGAACTCAAGCTTCCAGGGGAATCCTCAGACAGCTGAGGATAAAACATGACTGAAAGATGTCTTTAATTCCTTGCAGTTTATGCCACTACAGCTGCCAACCCCGAGGAGTCATCCTACGCCTGTTACTATGATGATGAGCGGGCCACGTTCCTGGGGGACTGGTACAGCGTCAACTGGATGGAAGATTCAGACGTGGTGAGCCGTCAGGGGGCCAGCTGCTCAGTGGAGGCTTAGCTCTCAGCTGCGATAGTCAGAGGGCTTGAAACGTTTTCATTTTTGCAGGAGGATTTGACCAAAGAGACCCTCCACAAGCAGTACCAGCTGGTGAAATCCCACACCAACACCAGCCACGTCATGCAGTATGGGAACAAGGTGAGCAGGGGCCTCGCAGGCCTGACGACACCCAGTCTTAGGCTGACTCACCGGGAACATTCACCCCCCGGTGAAGAGAACCGGGATCCAGGCGGGTGAGGAATGGCTGAGGCAGGACTGGCTCTGTCTCTCACGGCCAACTGTCCTGGAGAGCCTGCCCAGGCTTTGGAAGCAGACTCAGGTTCAAACTCAGAAAGTTCTGTGGCTCTTTGGGCCACCTACCTGTTCTCTCCGGGTCTCCGTCTCCTCCTTGGTCAGAACCCGAGCGCGCAAGGTGATTGGGAGCCAAAAGTTGGCGGCACATCCCCCACACTAAACACAGACCTAGCGACTGTTGAGAGGTTAGCACATAAGCTCGTCCTGCGAGTGTGGTGGCTCTGCCCCCTGGAACCCCTTGATGTGTCCAGCCTTCCTGCACTTGCAGGATGTTATCTTGACCCGTAAGCTCTAAATTAGACATTTTTCCTCTCCAATTATGAAAGAACCTAGGTGGTCAAATAGGTAAGTCCATCAGGGCTGTCCCGACAGAGGTCACATTAGGTGGCTGCTGAAAGCTTGGGCCTCAAGTACTGCTTGTGGGCCAGCCCTTGGGATGTGCAGAGGAGGGAGTGGGGGGGGGCTCCCAGGAGTCTGTATGGCCAGTTGCCCTACTCCAGCGGCCTGCCACCATCTGAGAACTCACCAGCGGAATTCCTTCCACATAAGCATGGACCTTCTAGAAGAACTGGTGAGCCAGCCAGTCCAGTATTCCCTGTAGCACTTCTTGGGCAGCGTGTGGATGGGAGGGTCCTGGAGCCAGTCACAGGCCACGAGACATGCACTCAGGAGGCTGTGGGCCTGGTCAGGCTTTTGAGAGGCGGGTAGTGGAGGGGAGGAGTGGAGAGAAGCCAGGGAAGGGTGACTCGGGGAAGGCAGAATCAAAGATGGCACCGCCCTGGCTTTGTTGGGGGATTGGAGGGAGGGGAAGGTACCGCAGCAGCTCTTCTGCCCTGGGCTTGCTGCTCTCTGTCGTCTCCTTAGCATTGCCCATGTCCGCTCTTAGTTGAGGAGGTATGAAGGATTTTGATTTTTGGGGTGTGCCACTTGGCATGCAGGATCTTGGTTCCCTGACCAGGGATTGAACCCATTCCCCCTGCATTGGGAGTGTGAAGTCTTAACCATTAGACCACCATGGAGGTCCCCTGAAGGATCTTTTCTAAGCATGATATTTCTATATGTGTATGCCTGTGTTGGGTGGCGCTAGTGGTAAAGAACCCGCCTGCCATTGCAGCAGACAAAAGAGACATAGGTTTGATCCCTGAGTTGGGATGACTTGCTGGAGGAGGGCATGGCAACCCACTCCAGTATCCTTGCCTGGAGAATCCCGCTGACAGAGGAGCCTGGCAGGCTATAGTCCAGGGGCTTGCAGAGAGTCAAATACAACTGAAGCATCTTAGCACGCACACATGTATTTTATTTTTTGTTTTAGAACTGTTTCTAAATTAGCGTTTTGGTAATTAGTGATTAGTGTTGCTTGGCTTAGGAACATGATCGCTTGCAGCATTTCTTTTCCTCTTAACTGGGATCCAGTCTGCAGTGACCTCTGTGGGCAGACAGAGCCAGGCATTCGGGCCTACTGGTTAGGACCCTGATGCCAAGTCTGCCCCCCACTCTGTGGCTTTGGCTGTCCCATCTCAGTGGACTGAGACCTCAGCTCTAACCCGCCAGGTGCTAGGCATTGTCCTTCCTTCCTTCTGTCACTAGGGGCAGGCAGGGAGCATGGGGTGGTGGTGACAGCACCCAGCGTCACCTGTGGCTGAAATGCCTCTGGTCCAAGCTGGGCGGAACTGGGCACTTCTGCTACAAAGGGTGCCTGCCAGGCGTCTTCGAAGTTCACCATCGGTGGATTTCAGGTGCTCTAATGCATCACCTCGCCCGCTGCTGAGGACTGAACTCCTGCTTTCAGGCTGTGACTGTGACCCTCCCATGGTCCCGAAACCACGTGAGGCGAACTGTGGACTCCAGGACCTGGGGTACGTTTGGCATCTCTGGCCCTCCCACTGAAACCGACTCTCTCTCCCTCCCCAGTCCATCTCTGCCATGAAGCTGATGCAGTTTCAGGGTCTGAAACACCATGCTAGCTCTCCCATCTCGCTGCCCCCCGTCAGTCGCCTTGATCTCACTCCAAGCCCTGAGGTGCCGCTCACCATCATGAAAAGGAAGCTGATGAGCACCAACGATCTGCAGGAGTCCAGGCGTCTTGTCCAGAAGATCAGCAGGCATCTGGAGGTGAGTGGTAGTGAGGTTGCAGGCCCCAGCCTCACTGCAGAGTGTGCGTGAGCCCCATCTCTCCCTCCTGACCATAGTTCCATGTTGATGGGAACCAGGTAGTGGAGCTCTGGGTCACCCCCTCCTACCACAAGGGAATGTATGGGAAACCAAACCTTCCTTTACTCGCTGTGAAATGGACACAAATGAGCAGGAGAGCGGCTAGCTTTATTCTTCCTTGATAAACTGGCCTTGACGTTTTTGAAGCAGGAAGCAAAAGGAGGGGACCTGTCTCTTGCCAAGAAGCCAAGGCACACGGATGTTTCTTTATTTACCCCTGGTTGCTTAGGGGTAAATTTTTACTCTGCTGCTTAATGAGTTAGTGGCTAATTATATTAAAAATAAATCATTTTGTCCAGTCCACAAAAAATTTCTGCTGGCTTAGGAAATCATAGTCACTGCCCCAGATTCTTCCTAAAATGCTTGAGCAATCAATCTTCTATGATAACTGGGTTTGTTTTCAGTAGCTCATCAGTTTGTCTGGAACTGGTTGAGTTTCTTTTCAAATTCGAGCTGTGTGAGTAGAACTCTTGAGACGCCTGGCAGAGACTGACTGTCCTTCCAACAAAGCCAGCTGTGCTGACTCTGCCCACCTTGCCCATTACTGCACTTTCCCTCCCCCACCCCACCCCTACCCCACAGTCAGCACAGCCCAGAGACTGATGTGCTGGGACACGGCCTGATTTTCTAAGAATGAAAAAAAAATCTATGTAAACTGTCTTAAATGCATATATCTCATGATTCTGACAGTTAGCTACCCCCAGGATGGTTTCTTTTTTGTTGTTATCACAGTGTAATACAGCAGTTCTCGTATTTTTTCCTCTTAGACCTCTTGACACTCTTATAAGTATTGATCCCAAAGAGCTTTCGTTTATGTGGGTTATATCAGTATTTACTGCTTTAGAAATGAATAATGAGATTTGTAAAATATTAATATTAACTCATTTAGAAATAATAATAAACCCATTTTGTGTTCATATACTTTTTATAAAAAAGAATTATTTTCTAAGATCAAAAGAATATGAGTGAGAAGAGTGGCATCACAACATGTTTTTGCAAATCTGTTTTGTGTCCAGCAGAATAGAAGATAGCTTGGTCCCCGTTCCTGTGTCTGCATTCACTCTGTTGGGCTCTGTAGTTCTGGTTGAAATATATAAAGAAAGTGTAGCCTCACAGAGATACATAGCTGAGAAAGGAAGGACATATGGAGCCCCCAAGAAATCTGGGGGACCCCCGTAGTCCTAGACGACAAGTTGAAAAGTGCTGGTCTAAAACACAGAGGGCAGGGCATGTTTGGACACGAGTGGAACAAACCCCGGCTGGGGAGTGGGAGGGTCAGGGGACTTGATTGTATGTTTTGGTTGATGTGGAAGCAGACACCCCTTTGTGATGCTGGTTTTCATTATCTGGGAAGAACATGATGCCCTCCCCCTTTGTGTCATTCTGTCTAAGCATCTGCTGGTTTCTAGAACAGACAGAGGTGCCTGTGAACACACAGCACCATTTACTGGACCACAGTCTACTTTGGGACACAAGTTCCATGCAGCCCCCACCGCCTCAGGCTGGGCCATACCTGCTCTTCAGGTGTGTATATTTAAATGCTCCCGCCACGCTAGAAGATCTCTAAGAGGCAAGGTATTTCTGGAGGTTTCTAGCTGTAAAGAAGCCTTGCGTGCACCATTTTTGCTACAGAAAGCATCTGTTGGCACCTCTGAACGTAGTGGAATGGGGACAGTGTGAAAGAGGCATCTAACCAGTCCATGGTTCCAAGAGAGACTGTGTTGAGTAAAAACACAAAATGTCGCGTCACAGGCCATGAACATCATTGAGAAGTCAGTGCGGGAGATTGTCACCTTGGTCTCGGGCTCCGTTGCCGAGGTGGACAGGCTCCTGTCCCAGAGAGCCCCGCTCACAGAGCACGCGTGCTACCAGACGGCCGTGTCGCACTTCCGCTCACACTGCTTCAACTGGCACAACCCCACGGTAAGCCCAGACCCCGGGCCGCCGGCCTCTGCTCCCTGGTTTCTGTGGCCAACTAGCCTGGCCTTCTTCTGCACCTTCAACTCCAAACCTGAGTTAGCATGATCCACGGGTATCACACCAGGTGCATTGCCTTGTAGAAGGTTCTGTCTTCCAGAGGGAAACAGCAGCAGACCCGTTCTGTGGCCTTTGGTGGGATGTGAGAGGGGCAAGGTCGTCCAAATTCACTGACCGGCCCCAGTCTTGGTCCCAGACACTCTTAACTGTCCCAGTGGCTGGGAGAGTTTATCAGTTACAGACGATTCATCTCGCGTTTCTGTTGGCCTTCGAAGGGGACTTCCTTCTCTTCATGCTGTGCTTTCCTTTCCAAACTCCACCCTTACCCCTGCCCCTCACACAAGCCACACAGATTTTTTTGAGTTTGTTCTGACCTCTTCCCAAGATTTGTTGCTGAACTCAGGCCCTAGTGCTTGGAGAAGAAAGTACGTGGTTTCTGCAGATTGTAGAATGTCAGGGTTGGAAGGTACCTAAAACCCTTCCACTTTGCTCAGCACTTAGGTGACGCTTGGATCCTTCAAGGAAGGGGTTATTCGCAAATTGTGACCCATAGGCCCATTCCTGCCCACAGACTGTTGAGTTTTTTTCCTCCACAGGCTGTTTTCATAAATAACGTTTTATTGAAATGCAGCCATAGCTGTGTGTTTTATAAATAAAGTTTTAAACTGAAGCACAGCCACAGCTGTATTCAGTCACTCAGAATCTCTGACTGTTTTCATGATGTGGTACAGTTGAGTAGTTGAGACTGCCCACAAAGCCTCAGATATATCCAGCCCATGACAGAAAAAGTTTGCCAAATCCTGCTTTAGACTTGTGCTCTTTGATACAGTAGTCTCTAGCCTCACTGTGGGTGGCTACTTAAACATGAACGTACATTCAGTAAAATGAAACAAAATTTAAAACTCGGTGCCTTAGCCACAGCACCCACATTTCAAGTGTTCAGGAGCCACATGTGGTTCGTGGCTACTGAATTGAGAATGTAATAGAATATTTTTATCATTGCAGAAAGTTCTGTCTGGGCTGTGATATGCAGACTATGATCACCCTCAGATACTTCTGACTCTTTGTGACCCCGTGGACTGTAGTCCGCCAGGCTCCTCTGTCCTTGGGATTCTCCAGGCACTAATACCGGAATGGGTTGCCATTCCTTTCTCCAGGGGATCTATCCCACCCAGGGGATTGAACCAGCATCTCCTGAGTTACCTGCATTGGCAGGCAGATTTTTTTCCAGATTGAGCCACCTGGAAATATTATACTCAGGAGATGGTTCTCCATTATTAAGAGAATCTCAGTTTTATTTTTCATTTATTTAACAAAGCAGTTTATTGAATAACTTTAAATTTTCCATTAAAAAAATACTTTATCATTGGATGTTACTTTTTTGCCCTTTGGAATCACAGAAAGCAAATCTCTTCTTTCTTCCTCTTGTGAGGTCGCTGATTCCCTTGAAGTGCTTTCCAAGTTATTTCGGTCTTGGCTGCCATCTGGTTTGGCATTCACTTACCATACGTCTCCCTCGTCAGTTGTTCTAGACCAAAAGCCAGGCTGCTGGAGGAGGTTTGAGCTGACAGAGGGGAGCAGGGCCAGGAGTTTCTCATCCAGGAGTCCTTACCTGGACTTGAAGGAGCTATAGGATTGGTGTAGAGTGCAGCAAATCTCCTGTGTGTGTGCATTTTCCTGGGACATGGTCTATAAATCAAAGTTGATTATCCAAAGTTGGGGAGCAGGGATCCCTGACTCACTGAAGGTCAAGAACCACTGGCCTAATTTTTTTTTTTTTTTTTTGGCTTTGCACCAGATGGCTCATGGGATCTTAGCTCCCCCACCAGGGATCAAACCCTGGGTCCTCATCAGTGAAAGCACAAAATCCTAACCCCTGGACATCTAGGGAAGTCCCAAGAACCACTGGTCTAGATGCTGTATGTATTCCTAAGTTAGGAGTTGATCGTGTTATAACGTGATGATGTCTGATCATGTCTTTTGGTTTATTTTCCTCTAGTACGAGTATGCTTTGAGACATTTGTACGTGCTGGTCAACCTTTGTGAAAACCCCTACCCAATTGACAGGTAAGCCAGCACCTGGCATTTAAAGGGTCAGTGGGGGTGGGAAGGTGAGGAGGTGGGATCCTCCTGAAAGTAGAAGGGTGTATGCAGCTCCGCTATCCCCTTCTCCACGTGGGTAGTCTGCTTCTGCCTCTCACTGTGGAGGAATTCAAGGCAGATGCATTCCCAGGGGTGCTGGATCGGGTGGGTCTGTCATACACGACTCCCTGTTCCCTGGTGGGTTCTCTCTGTCTTCATTCTTTCCGGAGTTGAACGACTTCGGCTCACCACCTCCTTCTTCCGGTTTCTTACAGAATAACATTGTCCATGAACAAGGTGTGCGAGGGCTACTACTGAAACACTGCCTCCTTGAAGCTTGACTGAATGTGATCACCGTCCCTTAGAATGTGTGCTAATCAGAGACTGGAGAGCTGGAGCCTGAGGGAGGCTCCGCTCCCCCAGCCCCAGCGGCTGAGTCCGCCCAGGGCTGCCGTCAGGCCACCGGAGCCGGGCTCAGGTCTCTCATCCTGGGAGAGCCCAGGATGGCTTGCTCACCTTTACCTCCTTCCCCCAGCACCTGTAGGGCCTGTGTGATCCTCCGAAAAGCCCAGAGATTTGGGAAGCTCTGTGTTGAGAAGGGTGTATTTGCTTTTCAAGAGGGTGTTTTGCCCATGACGTTTAAGGAGTGAGAAGTTCACTGGGACTTCTGTGACCAGTGAAAGAGTCTTTGTCCTGTGGAATCTGGACGTCAGAACCTCTTAAGTCTTCACATGATTTTCTGGAAGAGGGACATAAATTTCCCCAAATGGAAAACTATTTTTAGAAAATAGCATAATTTTGGATTGCTTTTAATTTTATTTGGCAGTAATGGAAAAGTCTAAAAATAAAGATTTATCACTCAACCTGAGTATTAATTTCAGGTCCCCGACATTTTAGTTTCTGTTCCTGGCCCCTCCTGGTGTAGCCCTCCCCCTGTCTGTCTGTCTGTTTGTCTGTCTCCTATCCCCTTCCCCGTCCCACTGGTGGCGCTTCCTGCCAGCTCCCCTCTCCCCCAGCTTCCTGTACTTTTCAGCCTCCTGTGCCTTTGTTCTTTGCTGTGCCTTGTGTCCTGGAGTGTCTGGCCCTCCGTCTGGCCCATCCTCAAGGTGTATCTGAAAGTGCCCCGTCTTCCTCAACCTCCTGCTCTCCTCTGTCTGTTGGCATTTGCATTTCCCTTGGATCTTTTCCAGCACATGTTGGGGTCTGCCATATATGCCGCACATGGGGTCTGGGAGGTTATCTTTGAGGGCAGAGAGTGCCTGTGTTACCCTTGTTTCTCTTGGCCTGGTGTCCCACAAGGGGTGATGCCCACCCTAGCTTTTTGAGAGACATTTAAAAGGAGCACTAACTCTCCCCAGGCAGTAGAACATTATGCAGCAAGAAAAACGGATGAAGCTCTGATACAGCTCCAGCATTTAGCCCAGGGAAAGCAGCCAGTTACCTAAGACCCCTGTATTACATGATTCCATTTGTATTTAAGATCCAAAATAAATAAGTCTATTGAAACAGAAAGTAGATGCATGATGCTGGGAACTGGGGAGGGGGAAATGTGGAAATAATCAATACTAATGGGGATGTGGATTATTTTGGGGGTGATGAGAAATGTTTGGAAGCTGATCGTGATAGTAGTTGGTTATGCAACTCTGAATGTACTAAAACCCAGTGACTTGTACACAACAAATGGAATGATATGGTTTGCTAATTATGTTTCAGTAAATGGCACCCCACTCCAGTACTCTTGCCTGGAAAATCCCATGGATGGAGGAGCCTGGCAGGCTACAGTCCATGGGGTCTCAAAGAGTCAGACAGTACTGAGTGAATTTACTTTCACTTTCTTTCTGTCAAAAGAAGACACCAGTCCATATGTCCTACCAACATCTCAGAATTCTTCTTGCTGGAATCCATGTTGGCTGAGCAATGTGTACCCAACCAGGAAGGACCCTGAGTCAGAGTGATTGGCCAGAGACAACACAGAAAACTAATCCCATCACCATAAAACCCGAACCTGTGAGCCACACGGCAGAGCAGTTCTCCTGGGCTCCCCTACCCTGCTGCTCTCCGCCCAGGCACCCCTTCCCAGTAAAGTCTCTTCGTCACCATGTGTGTCTCCTCAAACAATTCATTTCTCAGTGTTAGACAAGAGCCCACTTTTGGGCCCTGGAAGGGTGCCCCTTCCTGCTAGGAATTCTAGCAAATTTATCAAGAAGGGCATTTTGAAAACTTCTGATTGATTGTCAGTTTGCTAAGAAGTCCAGTTAACAACCTGGCCTTGCAACTAGCATCTGAAATCCACGGAAGGGTGTTGGAAGCTCCAGTCTTTAGCTGGTTGGTCAGAAGAAGCTAAGACAGATAAGAACTTGGACTTGTGACTGGTCTCTGAAGTCGGGGGCTGAGGCGGGTTAAAGGCAGTCTTGTAGGACTGAACTCTTGACCTGCAGAGTCCAATGCTGTCTTCAGGTAGACAAGACCAGAACTGAGTTGAATTCCAGGACACCCAGAGAGTGTCTGAGAACCGACTGTTACACAAGGAACACCCGCTCCCATGTTGGTGTAGAAAAGGAACAGACTGTCACCCATCCTCCAGTTATACAAAGAGTTAATTCACAGCCCACTGCAAGAGCTCCTGACTGTGCACCCTGAGGGGAATCAGAATGGAAAAGCAGGTGAGGCATCCAAGGCTTTGGATAAACAGAATGAGGTTCCAGATACATAAAAACAGGCCCTTTGTGTAGTCAAGACATATAGCTCAGGAAAAATTTCAGTGACCCCAGATTCTTGCATCTTCTCATACATAGGAAAGCACTGAAATCATTAACTTGAGATTCCTGTTCTTTTGTGATGAGCAGTAATCCTTCACCAAGATGTTCGCTTGACTTTGTGTTTTTCCTAGACAAAAAATTCATACATACACTGGACCCTACCTTTTCAGAGCAGATCCTCAGAGATATCAAGCGGGTGTTGATCCCTGGTCAGGAAACTAGATCCCACAGGCTGCAACAAAGAGTTTGCATGCTGCAACTAAAGATTCCCCATGCTGCAACAAAGATCAAAGATCCCAGGAGCCACAACTAAGACCCAGTACAGCCAAATAAACAAGTAATTTTTAACAGAAGCGAGGCAAGGCTAGTTTTTATGTGATTTTTGTTGTGAGGGAATACACTCAGTCAGGATACATCTTGGCAAAATGTTACTGCTAGTCAAAAAGAACAGGTATCTCAAGTTAATGGTTATGTGCTTTTCTATGTACAAAAGGTGTAAGAGGCAGGGTTCATAAGAATTCTCCCTGAAATGCATCTGACTATCTAAGGACCTGTTTGTCCAAAGCACAGAGCAGTCTGTTGTCATCTTTAATTTCCTCTGTCTGTAGCACAGAGTGCTTCATCCTGTTATTGCCATCATCTCTTAGTCTGAAGCACAAGTGCCCTATTAGTTAGCAGCTGCTGCAGATTAATCTCGGTAAATTTAAATGGAGGGTGAGACACTGTTTACTCTTGCTTTGTTTGCACGTCCTAACAGGAAGCAAAACAGACTGTGCCATCATAGATGTAGGTAGCAGGGTGGATGTGCTGGGGGTGCTTGCAGAGGTTTTTTCACGTGGATTCACTTTTCTCAGAAAAACCAAATGAGATTACCAGCTGAAGATGATTGCTGAGAAGGTCATGGGGTTTTAGGAGAGAGACTGTGAAAGCACCACTTGGCAGAATGGAAACTTAAATAACAGAATTGGGGTGATTTCTGGACAATCTCCAGGGCCCCCTTACAGCTGGAGGTCGTGAATTTATAGCAGCGTGGTTCCAGAATGCCCTGCAGTGACATTCTGCCTCATAAGCCCTGGGCCAAGCAGGGGAAACAATGGGTTAGCCATGTTCAGCTAAGCAAACGAGCAAAAGAGCCTGTGAAAGTGTTCATGGAATTCAAAGTGGGTTAATGAGTGTGAGGGCACGAGGTAAGTAGCAGACAGGTCAACATGGTGAGTGAAATGGATTGTAGAGTCTGGTGGGTGATAAGGACGTTGAGGGCTGAGGTCCTGGAGAGAATGAAGTGGAAGGTAGGAAGAAGTGGTGGAGAAAGGGATGCTTGACATTGAGTATACATTAAGTATACATTAAGGATACGTTAAGGATACATTCATATCCTTATAAGAAAAGAAACTAGAGAGTGCTCTTTCTTCCTCCCCACCCTCACATCACCACCTTGTGAGGATACAGTGAGATGGTTGCAAGCCAGAAGGAATGCTTTCACCAAAAAACAAATCAGTTGGTACCTTGATCTCGAACTTCTAGCCTTCAGAACTTTGAGAAAATAAACTCTTATTGCTTAAACTACTCTGCATACGGTATTTTGTTATAGCAGCTTGAGCAGACTGATTTGCTGGTAATGACACGATCTACTTTAGGATATGACGTAGAAATATGGGTTCAGGATGTTGGAAGGACTAGCAATGTACCCATGGAATTATTGAGAATCATGACAGGCATTGTGCAGGAGAAACTGACAAGGAGTCAGGAGCAAGGAGTTTGGTTCCGATGTCAGTAAAGACCGTAATGGGGAGAGACGGTGGTTGTTGACTCAGTGATAGATGTTGTTAGTGGACATAAGGCAGAACACGAAGGCTCTAAAGCCAAATTGTAGAGTAGAAATCTCATCCAAACCCTGGTTGAAATCTCAGCGCAGACCCAGCTCTGTCTCTTATTCCCTGGGTCTCCTGCCTTCCCAGGCTTGCTGAAGGGGTGAGTGAGTCAGTGCTGGGAAAGAATTCTGAGCATGCTGGAGGAATCGTAATCTCGGCTGATGAGCCACAGGAAAGGCATTGAGCACACAAGAAGCATCCTGTTCACCTTCTGAAGGGTCCGGTTTCATCCCTGGAGGGTTTGTGAAATCCCGTGAAAATGCACTTGGTGAAGGGAGCTCTTCAGGGAAAAATGTACTAGATCCATAGGCTGCAAGCAACCTCCCCCAATAGCAGAGCCTCAGCTGATTTCATTGCCTCTTCCGTAGAGGAGAGTACAGTACAAAGTTCACTCCCACCCCAGGGTCTTTGCATTTGTTCTCTCTGTCTGGAGATGTTCACAGAATGCGCTGACTTCATTCAGCCTCCCTATCCTGATGGTCCAATCCAATCATTCACCATTCCCTTATTCTGCTATTTCCGTGTCAACACTAGAAGGCAAGCCCCAAGGCAGCAAGAAATTTTCTTTCTTATTCATTTCCAAACTCAAAAGCACCTAGAGCAATGTAAATTTAAAAAAAAAAAGAGAGAGAATGAGTCATCTTAATCCTAAACAACGTTTTCTGGGTGGGGTCCTGAAGTCAAATTACCTCACAAAAACAATGCCCAGAGAAAAATACAAAAGGAGATATATACAAGAATATTCATTGCAAATTATTTATGATAGGAAAAGACTGTAAATCACTGAAAGGGCCATCAGTGGGATAGCTGAGAAAGTTGTGCTCCATTCTCATAGTGAAAGACAATGTTCTCTGCTAAGAGTCTCCATCATGAAGTTACTTGTTTTTCCTTTAGAAGAAATAAATCTTTGTGGGGCGGTACTTCAAGACCTGTAGGCAGGTCAGGAAGCAACAGTTAGAACGGAACATGGAACAACAGACTTGTTCCAAATAGGAAGAGGACTACGTCAAGGCTGTATATTGTCACCTTGCTTCAGTTCAATTCAGTTCAGTCGCTCAGTCGTGTCTGACTCTTTGCGACCCCATGAATCAGGACTCCTGTTCATTACCATCTCTCGGAGTTCACTCAGACTCACGTCCATCGAGTCCGTGATGCCATCCAGCCATCTCATCCTCTGTCGTCCCCTTCTCCTCCTGCCCCCAATCCCTCCCAGCTTCAAAGTCTTTTCCAATGAGTCAACTCTTCGCATGAGGTGGCCAAAATACTGGAGTTTCAGCTTTAGCGTCATTACTTCCAAAAAAATTCCAGGGCTGATCTCCTTCAGAATGGACTGGTTGGTTCTCCTTGCAGTCCAAGGGACTCTCAAGGGTCTTCTCCAACACCACACTTCAAAAGCATCCATTCTTGGGCGCTCAGCCTTCTTCACACTCCAACTCTCACATCCATACATGACCACAGGAAAAACCATAGCCTTGACTAGACAGACCTTAGTCGGCAAAATAATGTCTCTGCTTTTGAATATACTGTCTTGGTTGGTGATTACTTTTCTTCCAAGGAGTAAGCATCTTCTAATTTCATGGCTGCAGTCACCATCTGCAGTGATTTTGGATATGCAGAGTGTAAGAAACGCCGCGGGAAGAAAGAGCCACCTCTAGGGACCGTCGATGGAAATCTTTATTGGGTGGTCGCTCTCAGGCAGAACTCCCGGGGGGGAGTGAGCAAGGGAAGGGAGGCTGGGAGGTATGAGGGGGTGAGGATGGGGTTTTATAGCCAGGGCTGTCGTTCAAACCAGGTTTTCCCATATAAGGTAGAAAGCGCGGGCTACAGCGGCGGTTGGTGTCCAAGGGCTTCATGTCGGCACCTGATTGGGCCAGGCCACAGGGTTTGGTCCCCGGAAGTTTGGTTTGCTCCCGGTTCCTGTTTGGGCGTTGGCCAACCGCCAGGACTTGTCAGTGGCACTTTTCTGGGGCATGTCTCGACATGCCCGACCTCTCATCCCGCCCTTTTTTGAAATAGGACAAGGGGCATCGGTTCTCTCTGGCTACTTCCTGCTGAACAGGGGGCGACGAGGGGTAGGCTGTGGCCGGGATGACGGGGTGCCCGCCGTCATGTTTGTCACAGAACGTTTGTCGGAAGCTCTTGATACTGCTGTCCCAGCACCATCAGCTGCACCGTGTTGAGCCGTTCCCTAATAATGGCCAACAGCCTGTTTAAGATACAGGGTCCGAAGGTTAGAAGCAGCAGGAGGATTATAAGTAGCCCCATTAGGGAGGAGAGCAGAGTGGTTAGCCAGGGGAGTTCTGGAACCAGGACTCGAACCAGCCTTGCTGGGCTTCCTGTTCCCTCTTTCTGCGCTCCAGTCCCTCTCTCACCTTGGCCATGGATTCTCTTACCACCCCTGTATGATCCGCATAGAAGTAGCACTCTTCTTTCAGGGCCGCACATAGGCCCCCTTGTTGCAAAAAGATCAGGTCTAGGCCTCATCTGTTCTGCAACATCACCTCTGACAAAGACGTCAGGGATTTCTCCAAGGCCATCATAGACTTTTCTATACGGGTAATATCCTCATCAATGGCAACCCTTAGGGAGGCCAAATCCTGGTTTTGCATGGACAGTGATGCAATCCCGGTGCCTGATCCCGCTGCTCCCAGGGCGAATAGGGTTGCCAGAGTGATGGCCGTGACAGGTTCCTCTTGTGCCGGGAAGGCTGGGCTCCCCTATCCCAGAGGTTGTACAGTACTTCTTCAGGATGACACAGGATTTTGGGCATCACCGCCACTAGAACACAAAATTCCTTACTCTGGTTGAAAACAGAAGTGTGCAAGCAAGGTGTCAGCCCGGTATGAGAACAAACCCACCAACCTCCTGCCTCAGGTACAATCCATGTATCATTTAGTCCTGTGAGGTTAGCAGTTTGGGCACACAAGAGAGTCTTTTGAGGTGGAACGATACCAAGGCAGAGTCCTTTTCCCATATTTCTTTCATAGTGAGACCGACCTTACGTTCTCCCCAGTGACACTGAGGTGGATTTGGGCTGGTGGACAGGTTGTAAGATACATTTAAGCCTACTGCCTCATAAAAGGAAGGGTGAAGAGTATAGCAGAGCCAACAGGACTCAGTTGCATTGGGGTTTGAGTGATTTAAGGCAACGTAGGTTTCCTTGATCATCGACCACAGAGGGTCTTGGCTTCCTGAAGAGTTGGTGGGGTTACGGGGGTCCAGTGTTTGGTGCTGGGAACCACCCGTGGGCGTGGGGGTGGTGGTAGTTTTTGCCCGTGGCCGAGGTTGCAGCTGCCAACACTGCTTAGGACCCACAGCGTTCCCAGGGCGGCCCATGCTATCAGCTTGAGTCTGGGTTGGACACCTCGCATTGTTCTGGAACTGGTGGGAGGGGGGTTCGGGTAATGATTCGTTTGGTCCGTCCCATGAGGGTGGAGCGGTAAGAGTAATCTCGGGGGCGGTTGTTTCCGAGAGACCCGGGGGAGCTCGTTTGAGCCGGGTCAGGTGATACCAGGGCTCGTGTCCTGGAAGTTTGGCTGCCGTAGGAGTGGTGAGGATTACGGTATGGGGTCCCGTCCAGCGAGGCTGTAGCGGGCGGGGACTTAGGGCTTTTAGCAGTACCTGATCTCCCGGGTCCAGAGGCTGAGTTGGCCCCTCATCGTCCGTTGGTTGTGGCAAGACACTGTCTGCGTGTTCCCTCAGCAAGGATCGTAGGAGGGAGAAGAGGGAGAGGTACCCCGCGAGTGGGGGAGCCTCTCCCTCCCGGGAGGTGAGTCAGGAGGTAGGGCCTGCCGTAGAGCAGTTCAAAAGGGGTCAAACCTGTTTGGGAGTGTGGTGTGGTGCGAATACAAGTGAGCGCCAGAGGAAGGAGGTCGACCCAAGACAGACGCAGTTCTGAGGCAAGCTTGGTCAAGTGTGTCTTGATGATGCTGTTTACCCGCTCTACCTTGCCTGATGATTGGGGCCAAAAGGGGATGTGGAGATGCCAAGCAATGTCCAGGGCCGCAGCCACCTGCTGGGAGATCTGTGAGATGAATGCAGGCCCATTGTCAGACTGGAGAGAGTTTGGCAACCCAAATCTGGGAATGAGATGGGTCTTCAAGACGATGAGGTGAGAAGATGGTCAAGGGTTGGCCATGAATCAGCTTTTTAGCATCAACGTACAATGTTGTCACCGCCGCTAGTGCCCGCAGGCAGGGGAACCATCCCCTGGCTGTGGGGTCAAATTGTTTGGATATGTAAGCAATAGGCAGCAATTGGGAGCCGATTGGTTGCACTAATGCTCCAAAGGCTATGGAGGAGGGTGCTAGGGTGAAGCGAGCATCTGGCCAGGTTCCAGGACAGGGCCTACCCGAAGTAGTGGGGACTGTCTCTGAACCCCTGAGGGAGTACGGTCCATGTGAGCTGTGTGGTCAGTTGGGTGTCAGGGTCAGTCCAGGTGAAAGCAAAGAGGAATTGGCAGTCTGGGTGGAGTGGGATGGTTAAAAAAAAGGCATCTTTGAGGTCAATAACGGTGAAATAAGAGGTTTTAAGAGGTATGGAAGAAAGGAGGGTGTAGGGGTTAGGGACTATGGGCAGGGACCACCACCGCATTGATCAGACGGAGATCCTGCACTAGTCGGTAGCCTCCCGAGGCCTTCCAAACAGGGAGGATAGGCGTGTTACAGGGGAAGTCGTGGGTATCAGGAGGCCCTAACCCATGAGGCGGTCGATGATGGGTTTTAGCCCCCTGAGGTTACGGGTAGACAAAGGAAACTGGGGCCGGGCTGGTAAACAGGTGGGGTCCCTTAGCCGGATGAGGACTGGAGGGTGGTGCCGAGCCACCACCGGGACTCGGGTGTCCCAGATCTCAGGATTAACAGAAGAAGTTGGAGGGTCAGCAAGTAGCATTAGGAAGACCCCTGACGTGGGAGCCGATCCTGGAGTTAGGTGAAGAGTGGCCTTCAGCTTAGCAAGTATATCTCTTCCCAAGAGAGGAGTAGGGCAGGAGGGGATGACTAAAAAGGAGTGGGCAAATAGGCAGGAGTCTAGTTGACAGGATAGTGGTTGGGTTTGGAGGAGGCATGAGGGTTGGCCGTCAATGCCCATAACCGAAACCTGGGAAGGATATAAAGTGCCCCTGAAAGAGGGAAGGACCGAATAGGTAGCCCCGTATCAACCAGAAAATTGATGGACTTACCCGCTACCTGGAGGGTTACCCTGGGCTCGGCTTGGGTTATCGGGGTCCCCGAGTCTGGGCAGCGTCAGTCATCGTCGAAGCTCAGCAGCTCCAAAGCCGGGAGGAGGGAAGGAGGTCTCCCTGGGGCGCTCTGGTCCCCAGCCCCTAGAGGTCGGGGCCCGAGAGGCCTGGGGACAATCACTAGCCCAGTGTCCTCGTTGTTTGCATCTGGGACATGGCTTGGAGGGAGGCCGCGGATTGGGACACATCTTAGCCCAGTGCCCTTCTTGGCCACACTTAAAGCAGGCCCCCAGAGGAGGGTTTTGGGGCCCCGAGCCTGCTGCCAGCCACAGGGCCGCTACCAAGGCCTGGGTTTGTTGACTTAGGAGGCTCGCCTGGAATTCAGCCTTTGCTTGAGCCTTGCCTTTCGGCTGGCCTCAGCAGTTTCCTCATGGGCGTTGTAAACCTTAAAGGCCATTTTTACCAGGTCTCAAATAGGGGTCTGAGGGCCGTCCTCAGCCTTGGCCAGCTTTTTCCGGATGTCAGGTGTGGACTGGGAGATAAAACGGTTGGCCAAGGTGGCTGCCCCTATGGGGGACTCAGGGGACAGCCTGGTGTATTGAACAAGGGCCTCAGTCAGCCGATTAAGGAACATGGCTGGGTTTTTGTCGGGCCCCTGAGTCACCTCATCCAGTTTGAGGAGGTTTACAACCTTATGAGAGGACACTTCGATCCCATCGAGGATACACTCTATCATATAGCGTACCCGCAGCTGGCCACCACCCCTTCCTGGTAGTTCCAATCAGGGTCGGTATCAGGAACCGCCTGAGCTCCCAGGGGACGCTCGGGGGAGGGGGTTGGCATAGTGTCGTTGGTCGGCCTGAGCCTTGGCTGCTGTCCAAATGGCCTGCCTCTCTTCAGGGGTGGTGGTAGACCCCAGGATGACATATATGTCCTGCCATGTTAAGGCGTAGGCATGGGTCAGACCAGTGAACTGCTTAATGTACTGAGTAGGGTTGGAGGAGAAGGATCCCAGTTTGGTCTCAATCTGTGCTAAGTCTTGGAGGGAAAAGGGGACATGGACTTGGGCTAGGCCCTCAGCTCCGGCCCCCTGTAGCAGAGGGAACAATGGGGCCGGGGGAGGGGGAGGAGAGGCCTCTGGAGGGTTGCTATGGGAGCGGGTGTGGGAGCTAACTGGAGAGGGAGAGGGGGTAATGGGGGAAGGGGAGGGCACAGGATAGGGGTAAGGGCGGGAGGGTCCGGGCCGGCGGCGGAGTCTTGGGGGCAGAGTGGAGGGGGTGGGGGGCAGTAGGAGTGCTGTAAGGAGGTGGAGCCATCAGATCCTCTGGGGGGACAGAGAAAGCCGATGACTCAGGAGCGGGCTTTAGCTTGGCTGAGGAAGGTGAAACTGGGAAAGGGCCATGGTGAGTAGGATCTGGCTGGGAGTGCACATGGTGCACAGGGTGGGGCGAGAGCGCAACGCCCCAAAGGCCTGAACATAGGGGATCTCAGATCATTTCTCCGTTCTCGGCCAGTAATGATCTAAATCATGGAGGACATCAAAGTCTAATGTCCCTGTGGCTGGCCAGTGAGAGCCGTTATCTAGAGGATATTGTGGCCAGGCCTGTGAACAAAAGGTGAGTTGCTTGGGGCAAATATAGCCCCTTAGCTGTAGGGTTCGGAGGTTAGCCAACAGACATTCTAGGGGGTGGACCAGTTGGGCTCGGGTTTGGAAGCCGTCCATCCCATGGCGACCACGTGGAGGCTACCCCTGTCTTCCGAACGTCTTCGGGCGTGTCAGGGGCCGGCGTGGGACCTCGGAGGAGGCCGGGGTCCGTGCAGCCGTTTGGGACGTCTCCCTCACGAGCTGGGGACCGAGGAAGGCTTAAGCCAGAGGTTTACTCAGTCGCTTGGGACGTCTCCCTCACGAGCCGAGAACCGGAAGCAGGCAAGAACCTGCCGTGGGAGGGCCCAGAAAGTGCGTACTGGTTACGGGGCCCTAGGGAAATGGTTGCCAGGGAGGGCGGGTCCCAAAGCCGAAGGGACTTACCCCATATTCTGCCGTCTGTGAGGTTGGTCAGCTGCCTGGGTCCGGGGCTACCGCGGCAGTGGAGCTCAAGGGGGCGAGTGCCGGGGGCCCTTACCTTGAGCCCCACGTTGGGCGCCAGATGTTAGAAACGCCGCGGGAAGAAAGAGCCACCTCTAGGGATCGTCGATGGAAATCTTTATTGGGCAGTTGCTCTCGGGCAGAACTCCCCGGGGGAGGGAGCAAGGGAAGGGAGTCTGCGAGGTATGAGGGGGTGAGGATGGGGTTTTATAGCCAGGGCTGGCGTTCAAACCAGGTTTTCCTATATGACGTAGAAAGCGCGGGCTACAGCGGCGGTTGGTGTCCAAGGGCTTCGTGTCGGCACCTGATTTGGCCAGGCCACAGGGGTTGGTCCCTGGAAGTTTGGTTTGCTCCCGGTTCCTGTTTGGGCGTTGGCCAACCACTGGAACTTGTCCGTGGCACTTTTCCGGGGCATGTCTCGACATGCCCGACCTCTCACAGAGTACATCATGAGAAATGTTGGACTGGAAGAAACACAAGCTGGAATCAAGATTGCCGGGAGAAATATCAATAACTTCTGATATGCCGATGACACCACCCTTATGGCAGAAAGTGAAGAGGAGCTAAAAAGCCTCTTGATGAAAGTGAAAGAGGACATGAAAAGTTGGCTTAAAGCTCAACATTCAGAAAACGAAGATCATGGCATCTGGTTCCATCACTTCATGGGAAGTAGATGGGGAAACCGTGAAAACAGTGTCAGACTTTATTTTGGGGGGCTCCAAAATCACTGCAGATGGTGACTGCAGCCATGAAATTAAAAGACGCTTACTCCTTGGAAGAAAAGTTATCACCAACCAAGATAGTATATTCAAAAGCAGAGACATTACCTTGCAGACTAAGGTCTGTCTAGTTAAGGCTATGGTTTTTCCTGTGGTCATGTATGGATGTGAGAGTTGGACGCTGAAGAAGGCTGAGCACTGAAGAATTGATGCTTTTGAACTGTGGTGTTGGAGCAGACTCTTGAGAGTCCCTTGGACTGCAAGGAGATCCAACTAGTCCATTCTGAAGGAGATCAGCCCTGGGATTTCTTTGGAAGGAATGATGCTAAAGCTGAAACTCCAGTACGTTGGCCACCTCATGCGAAGAGTTCACTCATTGGAAAAGACTCAGCTGGGAGGGATGGGGGCAGGAGGAGAAGGGGACGACAGAGGATGAGATGGCTGGATGGCATCACGGACTCGATGGCTATAAGCTATAAGGATTTACTGTACAGCACAAGGAATCGAGCCAATATTTTATAATAACTATAAATGGGGTATAACCTTCAAAAATTGTGACTCACTATATTGTACACCTATAACGTATATAATATTGTATGTTCTTGCCTGGAAACCCCAGGGACAGAGGAGCCTGCTGGACTCCAGTTCATGGGGTCGCATAGAGTTGGACATGACTGAGTGACTAACACACATCTTATAGCGTACCCCGTCACTTATATAATATTATCCAGCAACTATTCTTCAATTTTAAAAAAGTTTAAAAAGAGGGAGAGGGACACTAAAGTTATGTAAATATGGCAGTCATGTTCTGACCTGAAACCCAACATTTTGTTACAAATGACTATAAAAATATTCAATTAAAATTTTTATACCTCTTAGGTCTAGAACACGAATTTTTTAAAACTTTATTGTGATATATATCACATATTATAAAATTTACTCTTTTAAACTGTACAATTCAGGGTTTTTTGGTTTTGGTTTGCTTTTGATTTTGGTTTTGGTTGTGCAAGACGGCTAGGAGGATCCTAGCTCCCCAACCAGGCATCGAATCCTTGTCCTCAGCAATGAAGGGGAAGAATCCTAACCACTGTACTGCCAGGGAATTCCCAAAATTAGATATCTGGTTTTTTAAAATTTATTTCTTTGACTGCACAGGGTCTTAGTTGTGGCATGTGGGATCATGTGTCATTCAGACTCTTAGTTGCTGCATGTGGGATCTAGTTCCCTGACCAGGGATTGAACCCTGGCCCCTTGCACTGGGAGCTTGGCATTTTATCCACTGGACCACCTGGGAAGTCCCTCTTTTTTTTTTTTTTTTGGCCATGCCTCATGGCTTGTGGGTCTTATTACTCAACCAGGGATTGACTCCATGACCCCTGCAATGGAAGGGTGGAATTCTAACCGCAGGACCACGCGGGAATTCCCTCAGTGGTTTTTAATATATTCACAGTTGTGAACCTATCACCAATATCTAATTTAAGAACATTTTTGTCACTCCAAAGAGAAAACTCTGTACCTGTTAGCAGTCCCTCCCCATTCTATTCCAATCCCTGGCTGGGAGAAAATATTTGCAAGAGACATATCTGATAAAGAGGATAATAGTCTTTATCAGATATCTATATAACTCTTTATTAGCATATCTATATATATAGATATAGATATAGTTATAACTCTTAAAGCTTAGCAATAGAAAATTAACAACCCAGTTTTAAAATAGGCAAAAGACCTGAACAGATACCTCACCAAAGAGGATATAAAGATGACATGTAAATATATGAATAGATGCTCAACATCATATATCAGTAAGGAATTGCAAATTAAAACAATGAGATATCACTACTCACCTATTGGGATGGCCAACATCCCAAACACTGAAGATACCAGAAGTTGGTGAGAATGTAGAATAAGGACTCTTGCTCATCACTGGGGAGAATGCAAAATGGTACAGGCATAGCTACTTTGCAAGACAATTTGGCAGTTTTTCAAACTAAACATACCTGTTCCATGGGGTGCTGAAATTACACTCCTTCATATTTATCCAAGTGAGGGAAAACTTATGTCCACACAAAGTCTGCACATGGATGTCTACAGTAGTTTTACTTACAATTATCAAAATTTGGAAACAATGAAAATGTCCTCCAGTAGATGAAAGATAAATAAACTGTGGTACATTCAGATAATGGAATATTATCCAGTGCTAAAATGAAATGAACTCTCAAGCCATGAAAAGATATGGAAAAAAAAAGCATATTACTAAGTGAAAGAAAACAATATTTCTTTCACTACGCAGTGAAAGAAGGCTACATAGTATAGGAATCCAACTAAATGACATTCTAGAAAAGTCAAAACCATGGAGACTATGAAAAAGATCAGTGGTCGCCAAGGGTTGAGGGGAGGGAGAGATGAACAGGCAGCGCACAGAGAACTTTTTAGGGCAGTGAAACCATCGTGCATGGTTTCAGTATGATGCTGTAATGGTAGATGGATATCACCATACATATGTCAAAATCCATAGACGGCACAACACCAAGAGTAAACCCTAATGTAAATTACGGACTTTGGGTGATAATGGTGTGTCAATATAAGTTCATTGGTTGTCATAAAGCACTACTCTGGTGCAAGACATTGATTGTTAGGGTATACAGAATTTTCTGTACTTCTCAATTTTGCTGTGAACCTAAAACTACTTTAAAAGTAAAGTTTACCAAAAATAACCAAAATAGGGGCTTTCCTGATGGCTCAGTGGCAAAGAATCCACCTGCCAATGCAGGAGACGTGGGTTCGATCCCCAATCAGGGAAGATCCCACAGGCCACGGAGCAACTAAGCCCACGCGCCATAACTACTGAGCCTGTGCTCCAGGGCGGGTGCGCAGAGCTGCTGACGCCTGTGTGCCTGGAGCCTGTGCTCCACAAAAAGGAAGCCACCGTGGTGAGAAGGTTGTGTAACGCAACTAGAGAACAACCTCACTAGCCGCAAGTAGAGAAAAATCCCGTGCAGCCAGGAAGACCCAGCACAGCCAAATACAGGTAAGTACATAAATATATAATATTTCTTTAAAAAAGATACAACAAAATTTAAAAAATAAGCCAAATAAATAAGTAAACAGAATAGCACACCGAGAGACTATCATAGTTCAGTTCAGTTCAATCACTCAGTCGTGTCTGACTCTTTGCGACCCCATGAATCGCAGCACGCCAGGCCTCCCCTGTTCATCACCATCTCCCAGAGTTCACTCAGACTCACGTCCATCGAGTCCGTGATGCCATCCAGCCATCTCTTCCTCTGTCATCCCCTTCTCCTCATGCCCCCAATCCTTCCCGGCATCAGAGTCTTTTCCAATGAGTCAACTC
This sequence comes from Nanger dama, assembly GCA_917880005.1. Taxonomy (NCBI): domain Eukaryota; kingdom Metazoa; phylum Chordata; class Mammalia; order Artiodactyla; family Bovidae; genus Nanger; species Nanger dama. The sequence goes on along the minus strand of CAKJTW010000620.1, from coordinate 2,615 downwards.
TTCGCATGAGGTGGCCAAAGTACTGGAGTTTCAGCCTCAGCATCATTCCTTCCAAAGAAATCCCAGGGCTGATCTCCTTCAGAATGGACTGGTTGGATCTCCTTGCAGTCCAAGGGACTCTCAACAGTCTTCTCCAACACCACACTTCAAAAGCATCCATTCTTCGGCGCTCAGCCTTCTTCACACTCCAACTCTCACATCCATACATGACCACAGGAAAAACCATAGCCTTGACTAGACGGACCTTAGTCAGCAAAGTAATGTCTCTGCTTTTTAATATGCTATCTAGGTTGGTCATAACTTTTCTTCCAAGGACTAAGCATCTTCTAATTTCATGGCTGCAGTCACCATCTGCAGTGATTTTGGAGCCCAGAAAAATAAAGTCTGACACTGTTTCCACTGTTTCCCCATTTATTTCCCATGAAGTGATGGGACCGGATACCCACGACTATCATATATACCTGACTTAAGTATTATGCATAGGTTGTGATGGTTCCAAGTGTAGGGTTTTTGTTGCTCTGCCCAGGATCCCCTCACTCAGACAATGGACTACCACGTGTTGGCTGCTAAGAACTCACTCTGCATCTTTCTTAGGTTGGTTCCCAGTCTGCCTTTGGTGAAAGGAAGCTGTCCCCCATCTGGAGATGCCCAGGAGTTTATACTCCTCTTCATGATCGACAACTGGCCAATGTGGGTATATAACAGCTCAGCCCTCTCGCCTCTGGGTGGGACAACCTTTCTGGTACCCGGTGTGCTTCAGAGATCCCCATGGGATGAGGCTGAAGATCACCTCTTCCTGAACCCGCATCTCTGCAGAGTTTCTTCCTCTGTCCTGTCCCTTTCCCTACTCCCCTCAGGTTTCTCCTGAGAACACGTCTTCAACAACGCACTTGCACAAGCATTGCCTCTCACGCTTTGCTCTGGGGAACCGATCTATGACAGTTCCTATGGACTGTCCCTGTCTTCGAAGTATATCCTGATTTGTTTTGCAAAATATTTATATGGAAAGTCATCTTAAAAGGCTCAGGCGATTCACTGTCCACAGCATTGCTTTGATACTAAGGACCTTTACATATTATTTCTGCACTGGTGGTCTGAGACACAGGGCATTGCTCTTGAATCTGACTCCACAAAACCAAGACTTTTCCTCCCATGCACAGGTTTTTACATTAAAAGAGTGATTTTAGAGAAAGAAAAAAAAAAGTGAAGTTAAAAAAAAAAAGGACTATGGTGGTGACATACAACGTGGCCAGAAATGAATCTGAAAAACTGTGGGTTTCCTTGGGTGGGTCACAGATTTCACAATAAGCCTTGTGTTCACTAGCACACATACACGCACATGTTCATTCATATAATTCAGTATTTCCCCCTTAAAGAACCCACTGTATTAAAATCAGTCAGGGGACTTCCCTGGTGGTCCAGTGGCGAAGAATCCCCCTGCCAATGCAGGAAATGCGAGTTCACTCCCTGCTGGGTGAACTAAGATCCCACTTGTCAGCATTTAAGCCTGCACACGGCAACTACTGAGCCCATGGGCACAGCTAAGACCTAAGGCAGCCAAAAAAAAAAAAAGAACAGTCAGAATTCCTACCTTGTGGCTGTGGTTCAGTTGCTCAGTCATGTCCGACTCTTTGCAACCCCATGGACTGCAGCATGCCAGACTTCCCTGTCCTTCACTATCTCCCAGAGTTTGCTCAGACTCATGTCCATCAAGTTGGTGATGCCATCGAATCATCTCATCCTCTGTTGCCCCCTTCTGCTCCTGCCTTCAATCTTTCCCAGCATCAGGGTCTTTTCCAATGAGTTGGCTCTTCCCATCAGGTGGCCAAAGTATTGGAGCTTCAGCATCAGTCCCTTCAATGAATATTCAGGGTTGATTTCCTTTAGGATTCACTGGCTTGATCTCCTCGCAGCTCAGGGGACTCTCAAGAGTCTTCTCCAACACCACAGTTCAAAAGTATCAATTCTTCGGAGCTCAGCCTTCTTTGCGGTCCAACTCTCATGTCCCTACATTACTACTGGAAAAACCATAGCTTTGACTATAAAAACCTCTGTTCGCAAAGTGACGTCTCTGCTTTTTAATATGCTGTCTAGGTTTGTCATAGCTCTTCTTCCAAGAAGCAAACGTCTTTTAATTTCATGGCTGCAGTCACTGTCCACAGAGATTTTGGAACCCAAGAAAATAGAGTCTGTCACCATTTCCATTTTTTCCCCATCTATTTGTCATGAAGTGATGGGACTGGATGCCGTGATCTTAGTTTTCTGAATGCTGAGTTTTAAGCCAGCCTGTTCATTCTCCTCTTTCACCTTCATCAAGAGGCATTCCTACTTTGGTCCTTCTGAAAGCATACCCCCACCAGGTAATGAAGATAACCCTGATACATCCTTGGAGGAGAAAAGCCCCAGATTAGCTTGGTTCCTAACCCCTGCTCTCCAGGCTAAACTCCCTTATAGACTTTGGGCAATTTATTTAATTTTTCTGAGCCTTCACTTTTTCATTTGTAAAATGGAAATAGTTACAGCCTCTACTCCATAGGTTTCATTGGTTAATTAATCCTTTAAAGGGCACTAAATGATAAACTCTGTTAACAGGTCCTGTTGTTGCTGTTCGTTGC
>CAKJTW010000619.1:0-33754 GCA_917880005.1 Nanger dama | reverse complement strand
TTGATTAATAACAAAGGCAATTGGAAATAACTGCTAGTCAAAGGGAAAACAATAGTAGCGGGAGAAAACACACGTGTGAAAGAATTTTAAATCACACATCTTAAAAAATGAATATTATTTTTCTGCATGTAAGTTTCACTGAGTGGTATTTTACCAAAGTCAAGATTGTATAACATATGAATTTAAGTGGAAAATATTTCCCAAAAAGTAGACAAAGTGAAGGAAGAAAAAGAACATTAGTTTTAATCATTATATGTAACATGTAATTTTCACCATCATAATGGAGAAAATCGAAGAAGGCAATAACACCCCACTCCAGTACTCTTGCCTGGAAAATCCCATGGATGGAGGAGCCTGGTGGGCTGCAGTCCATGGGGTCGCTAAAAGTCGGACACGACTGAGCGACTGCACTTTCACTTTTCACTTTCATGCATTGGAGAAGGAAATGGCACCCCACTCCAGTGTTCTTGCCTGGAGGATCCCAGGGACGGGGGAGCCTGGTGGGCTATGGGGTCGCACAGTCCGACACGACTGAAGCGACTTAGCAGCAGCAATGGAGAAAACACTGAATCAGTCCTGAAATGGCATATGCATACTCTGTCATGCGTGGTGACTTTTAAGGGGCCAGCTTTTAAAGTGTTGTCTCGGGAATGAACTTCTGGATATGGATGAAATGTTCAGTTCATGATACTCCTGTTCTCCAGATCTTTCTGAGTAACTATCTAGAGATGAATAGTCTGTGTTTATCTGGCTTGGGCTGACAGACGAGGCAGGTTGCAACCTGGTATTAAAGCTGCAGTGATATGGAATATCTCTGAAAAATACCCCAAACAGTTAACATCATTCTCTCAACAATATTGATCAAGTAAAACAAAGTTGGAGTTTGTATTTTCCAATTTGGATTTCTTAGTTAACTACTTCAAATCCTGCCAGAAGAGTCACCATGTGGCGGCCTGCAGGAGGGATGCTTCCAGGGCAGTGGAAGAAAACTGCTTCACACCTTCCAGTCTCAGGCTTTGGCACACATTTGGGGTGTGGCACTTTTCTTTGTACGAAGGCATTTTCTTCAGTAGCTACATTATTGAAATTTTTACAAAACCCACTGACTTTCAACAGTGTGGGACCTGTGAAACCCATTGCAGATTTGCTGGCCTCTGTCAATTATAAAAAACATTCTGAGGTGGTTTTCTGTCCTGAAATTTTTATTTTTTAGCTTGTATGTATTCTGAGTAGAACAGCTCCAGGACCTTCTGCTTTACAGAGTTTTATATGTTTCCTTCCAGTTTTGGTTTGTAATTAGAAATGGGAAATATGCATCAAATAATTTCTGCTCTTCTGCAGAGTTTTGTTTTAAAAATGAAAACTTTCCTATTGTATTGGGTTGATAAAATCTTCCCGACTCCAATATTTTAAAATATATGTGAGCTTAAAGTGTTTCTAGAAGCTAAGTTATTCAACTTAAAAGAGTTTAGAACTCCAAACTTTGTGTCCTCTATAACAAAGAAGAAAAGAAATGGCCACATTTTTATTAGAGATGCTGATCCCCATGTTCTTGCAATATGTGGGGAAACAAGACACATAAGAAAGTATACACTATCTTGCCCACTGTTTTATGTTTTAGACAATAGAAAATTATAGAAAAACTCTGATGTTATTGTTCAGTCACTCAGTCATATCTGATTCTTTGCATCCCCATGGACTGCAGCATGCCAGCCTTCCCTGTCCTTCACCATCTGCTGAAATTTGTTCAAACTCATGTCCATTGAATTTGTGATGTCATTCAATCATCTTATGTTCTGTCACTCCCTTCTCCTATCCTCAATCTTTCCCAGCACCAGAGTCCTTTCCCATGTATTGGCTCTTTGCATCAGGTGGCCAAAGTATTGGAGCTTCAGTATCAGTACGTCCAATGAGTATTCAGGGTTGATTTCCTATAGGGTGGACTGGTTTGATCTTCTTGCTGTCCAAGGGATTCTCAAAAGTCTTCTCCAGCACTATAATTTGAAAACATTGATTCTTCAGCACTCAGCCTTCTTTATGGCCTGACTCTCTCACATCCGTACATGACTACTAGAAAAGCCATAATTTGGACTACGTGGACCTTTGTTGGCAAAGTGATGTCTCTTTTAATACCGTGTCTAGGTTTGTAATATCTTCCCTTGCAAGGAGCATCTTTCAATTTCATGGCTGCAGTCACTCCACAGTGATTTTGAAGTCCAAGGAAATAAAGTATGTCACTGTTTCCCCATCTATTTGCCATGAAGTGATGGAACTGGATGCCATGATCTTTGTTGTTTGAATGTCGAGTGTTAATTTAGCTTTTTCACTCTCCTCTCTCACCTTCATCAAGAAGCTCTTTACTTCCTCTTTGCCTTCTGTGATTAAGGTGGTGTCATCTGCATATCTGATGTTATTGATGTTTCTCCTGGCAATCTTGATTCCAGCTTAATATTCACCCAGCCTGCCATTTCACATGATGTGCTCTGTATATAAGTTAAAAAAAAAAAAGGTAACTATATACAGCCTTGACATACTCCTTTCCCAATTTTGAACCAGTTCATGTTCTACATCCAGTTCTAACTGTTGATTCTTGACCTGCATACAGGTTTCTCAGGAGACAGGTAAGGTGTTCTGGTATTCCCATCTCTAAGAATTTTCCACTGTTTGTTGTGATCCACACAATCAAAGGCTTTAGCATAGTCAGTGAAGCAGAAGTAGATGTTCTTCTGATCCAGTGGGTGTTAGCAATGTGATCTCTGGCTCCTCTGCCTTTTCTAAATCCAGCTTGAAGATCTGGAAGTTCTCAGTTCACATACTGCTAAAGCTCATCATGAAGGATTTTGAGCATAATCTTGCTAGCCTGTGAAATAAGTGCAACTGTGCAGTAATTTGAACATTCTTTAGCATTGCCCTTCTTTGTGATTGGAATGAAAACTGACTTTTCCAGTCCTGTGGTCACAGATTAGTTTTCAAAATATGCTGGCATATTGAGTGCAACACTCTTAACAGTATCATCTTTTAGGCTTTGAGATAGCTCAGCTGGAATTCCATCAGCTCTACTAGCTTTGTCCGCAGTAATGATTCCTAAGGCCCACTTGACTTCACACTCCAGGATATGTGGCTCTAGGTGAGTGACCACATCATCGTGGTTATCCAGACCATTAAGACCTTTATTGGACAAGTTCATCTGTGTATTCTTGCCACCTCCTCTTAGTATCTTTGGCTTCTGTTCGGTCCATACCATTTCTATCCTTTATTGTGCCCATCTTTGCATGAAATGTTCCCTTGGTATCTCTAATTTTCTTGAAGAGATCTCTAGTTTTAGTAATTTAAGATAACCATTGTATTCAATCATACCATGATTCAAATCCGTTAGAGTTGTATGTTTTGAGAAACTATGCTGCTAGCCCAGTAGATGTTCTAGAAATTTGAGAAACTATGCTGCTAGCCCAGTAGATGTTCTAGAAAAACAGTTGAATGAAAGTAGTCACTTTCATATTGAAAGAAAATATTTTTCAGGCTAGAATGAAACTAAGAGAAAAATGAAAGTTCTCAGTGACTCTACCTATACATACATTTCATAAGGCAAATTAGAAATCTTTAGAAGGTTGTTGTTGCTGCTACTGCTGCTAAGTCGCTTCAGACGTGTCTGACTCTGTGTGGCCCCATAGACAGCAGCCCACCAGGCTCCCCCGTCCCTGGGATTCTCCCCCGTCCTGGAATGGGTTGCCATTTCCCTCTCCAATGCATCAAAGTGAAAAGTGAAAGTGAAGTCACTCAGTCATGTCCGACTCTTAGTGACCCCATGGACTGCAGCCCACCAGACTCCTCTGTCCATGGGATTTTCCAGGCAAGAGTACTGGAGTGGTGTGCCATCGCCTTCTCCGAGGTTGTTGTTAGAGGGGCATATTTGTTTACAAGCTACAGAGAACCACCTTCAATTAAGTAACACATGGGATTAAGTAACTCAGTTAAATTACACGGGATTAAGTAATTTATGGGGTTTCTTGGAGGCCTCCAGGCTGCACAGTAAAGGGAAATAGCTTCCAGGTGTGGGAACCCAGCAGGGATGAGCACAGGGCCCAGTCCCTGGCCAGATTAGAGTCACTAGCAAATTGTGGTTTCACTTTTTTTTCAAGTTGTCTGATCTGGAGATATTTATTGAAACCATACCTCCATTTCCTCATCTCTAAAATGAGGAGAATAATAGAACAGTGCCAGGCACAGTATCAGCGCTGTGTATTGGTATTCTCAGTATTCTTGGTATTCTCACTTCATGATGTTTACTATGGGGACCTGCCACTAATGACCCACGTCTGAATTTTCCCTGTGGCTATTATTGCAGATTCTGAAAAGGGTGAGTCTGATTAACTTCCAGACAGGTGGCGTGGGCTCCCGAAGTTCAGTTCAGGCTGTGGGCAGCAACTCTTGCCAAGCTAATAGGTAATGGCCCATTGACTTAGGGGGCATAGGTAGTGTAACAGTAAGGGTTAAAAAGAGATAATTTGGTAAATAGCCAATGACCTTTTATAGGTCGAACTTATTTCTTTGTGGGAATTTTACATCACAAAGTGCATCATTTCACTTTTTGTGACTATAGTTGCATACATCAGATGTGAGTAAACTTACATGAAAAGTAGCATGAAGAATTGTTTTGCCTAGTTTGCTCACCGTTTGTCCTGAGAGTTATAGACTTAGACCAGTGGAAATTTCAGCTGCATTTACTTTGCAAACTTTGCATCAGAGCTGGCAGGAAATCACCTCATAGACTCTTGCCTCACTGAAGTTGTGCATCTGCAGAAAAAGTGTCCCAGAGGAAGACAGCAATACACCTCGCCTGACTGCAGGCCAACCCGTCTTTATGATCTGTTTCCTTCATTTGCATGGGAGGTCAACATAGTCAAGTGGACACTGTTTTTAACGCAGTATCCAAACATGCAGTAGATCCACCATACACACAGCTTTTCCCCTAGACAGTATGCTATTTTTTTTTCTTTTCAAACAGCACTTTCTTTCAAAAGTCCAAGTAGCAAATTGCAGTGGATACATAGTCAGATTCATTTAGGAAAGTTTTTTCAGCTTGTTATCCTCATATTTTCCAGGCATACACTTTTTCTCCAGTTCATTTTGCTTTTGATTAATTTTTATTTTTCTTAAGGTTTTAATTGTAGACAGAACTGAAAAAGTCAATTAGTACCACCAGGCTTGTAACAAAAAGCAGCCTCCCCCTGCTCCACCCTTCCCTACACCCAATTACACTTCTCTTAGCAGTTTCTACTCATATTTCTGCCATATTTCTCAATAATAACCTTGTACTACTAGTTCATTATTAATTTGCAATAAAGGAAGGTGAAGTTTTAACTCACTTTGTTACCAAATCAAGCTTGCGTCAGCTCACCAATGTGCAGAAAAGTCAATCTACTAACACTGGGTTGTGATGAAGGAAAATCAAGGAAATCTCGTCAAGCAAGGAGGACAGGCAGGTCATGCTCAAAGGACTTTCCATCCAAAGGACTTGAGCCATCCTCCTTGATGGCTTTCACACATGGGTTTAAAGACCACATTAGAGGTAAGAGTCACAGGGTACATGATCATGTAATAGTTGTTCTTCTGATTGGTGATGAGGTAACTGGGTGATGTTTTGAGAATCTCCATCATCCATCTTCAGGCTTTAACCAGTCTTCCTTTGTTTCTGCATTTTCTCACTTCTCTCATCATTAGCTGCTGGAGTCTCCTCTTTGGAACTCAGTTATTGTATTCTCCATCTCTGTTTGATTCTTCTTTATTTTTTCTAATTCTTTGCTAGAAACTAACTTCTCCCTCTGTTCATCCAGTCTTCTCCCAAATTGTTTGATTATTATGACCATTACCTTGAACTCTATCATGTATGTTGCCTATCTCCACATCACTTAGTTCTTTGGGGTTTTATTTTTTTCTTCTTGGAAGGTGTTCCCCTGTCATCTCATTTGCTGTTCTTACTTCTAGGTATCTGGTGGATTGGTTACATTTCCCAACCTGGGAGAAGTGGCATCCTGTAGGTTCCAGCAGCACCTTCTTATCTGGATACCATAGCTGCATGATCCAGGAGTACCCCTGTTGGGTTGCCTTGGTCCTTCTTTCGAGGCAGGCTGGCTATTGTGGATGGTCTCCTAGGCACTGCTGGGCTCTGGTCCCTTTGATTGCCAAGTCCTGCCTTCTTGCTGATGGGTGGGGGTGGGGCCCAGGGACTTCTGAGACTGGTGTCTGCATACTGGTGTATGGGACCCCCTCCAGGGCAGGTGACCACGATGAAGCTGTACTGTCTGCTCAGACCCTGGGTCCCACAACTCTTGAAACGCCTGAATATTTCCCTTTGTCCCTGACCAGTGGAGAAGGACCAAAGGGATTAGTACAGTGCATGCTCCCCGCAGTGTTCCAGGGTCTTGCCTCTGGTAAGTGAGTTCTGGGTCTGAAATCAGCTCAACTCCAGAAACTGAGCAAGGCATCTTGATTTTTTATTAGAGCAACTGTTATCCTCCTGTTTCTCTGTCCTTGCCCTTTCCTTTGGTTATAGATGTTAAAGTGTTGTGTGTGTGAGTGTGTGTGTGTGTGTGCATGCATGTGCCTGTGTACCTCTAAGGGTACCATGATCTGTTAACTATCTCCACACTCGCTGTGGGGCAGACACGATGGTAACTGTGACCCCTGGGCTTCACCATCGGCCCCTGTTAATGTATCATCATCTCCATGGATGTTAATGGACTCAGCTGTGACCTCCTCTCCTGTCCTGGCCCACAGCATGGACTGAAAACAGTATCCCTGTTACCAGCACAGTCTTGACTGCCTTGGTGCACAGTGGGCCCTCTGGGAACTTCCATGGAGTGTTCCTTTGCTTAGTGTTCTAGATTCTTTCACTATATAAGGGCATGCCCACAGATCTCAGCCTCCTCACTCCCTCTTCTGTTTTCCAGAGCAGCTGAGTCATGTCTGCTTTTCTCTTCACTGGCCACCATTTACTCTAGACTTAGAGTCACCCCTGGGTTCTGCTACCTCAGGAAAGTTAATTCTTGCAGCCACCTGTGTATATAATCTCTTTTCCATCCTCAGGTCTGGCACTTTCCTAGATGGGGAGCTCACCTTTACTAGAAAAGAGTAGGCCCCCTCTACAAACTACCAATAGTTTCAGGGATCTGTAAGGGTGACTCATATCTTTCTCACTTGTTTCAGGATCCCAGATTTTCCTAGCCAGGGATCTGATTTTAGCATAGCAGACCTGCTTGGCTGTGCTTCTAAATAAATGCCTCTGGAGATCTTCAGTTCTGTTAGATCTGCTTTTTGCTGTGTTGCTGTTTCTGTTTTCTCACTACAGGTGATAACGGCTTCTTTCCAATTACTGAGTTGCCCCCTAGTCTTTAGCTGTCTGTTAATGCTCAGGATCCTTCATTATCTTTCTGTGGGGTGTCAGTCCAACTCAGCTCTAGTCAGCCAATTCCACTGTCTCTGTGGCTTTTTCTCACCATATGTTCAACAACCTGAATCATCACACCTGTGAGGACATTTCCTAGGCCACTTTGCTGATATCTTTACCAGTTCATGGCCTCCTCCACTGTACCAGGGTCTGGCCTGTGTACCACCAGGGATAGTGGGGTGCTGGCTGACAGTGTCTCAGACCTCATCTTACTGCTTGTTTTCTCAGGCTCCTCATGGCTCTACTTATACTATTTCAAGTTCTCCACAAACCTGATGCCAAGACTGGATTTACTGGGAAAAACAGTAACAGAGGCCGAGGAAGCTGGGGCAGCTATTAGACCCAGATGCAGGTCGAGCTCTTATGGTGGAAAGGGAAGGAATAAAGCTTAAATAGCAAAAGCATTAGATCGCAGTGCAGTTACCAAAAAGTTTTGGTAAAGCCGATTGAAAGTCCTTGAGCCAAAGTCACCATTTAGAGGAGCCTGTGTGTCCTAGATGACACCTACACCAGCATTCTTGCTGAGTGCACTTGCTGGCCAGGAGCAGCCCTGGACCTGTGTACAGATGAAGTGATGGGCTTCAAAACAGCATCCAAGGCCCTTGGTCATTTCCATTTTCCACAGTTGGAACCTGGGAGATCTGAAAGATGCATACTTGTGGCTGCCACAAACATGATAGATTTTATTTCTCCTATTTTTAATACCTTTAAATCAATCAATGTTTATTTAATATCTTTGCCCCTTCCCAAAATAATATAACACCTCCAAATTGTTTAACTTTTCTCACCATAGGTTGTTGATCAGTATTTTAGATTTGCGTGTTTGTGTATGTGTGTGTATAAGATATGATGTCTGTTTATAGATTCCTTTTGTTGATATTTTGCATATAAATATTCGGCTGTTCCAGCACCTTTGTTGAAAAGACTATCATTTCTCCACTGAGTTACCTTTGTTCCTTTTTCAAAGATCAGTCAGCTATATTTCTGAGCCTACTTTTGGACACTCTATTCTGTTTCATTACTGTATATGTCTACTTTTTCACTAATATATCATACTGTCCCACTTTATAGTGTGTCTTAAAATAGGGTAGGAAGTCAGTCTGTCAACATCCACAAAATAACTTGTCAGCATTTTTATTGGAATTACATGAATAAAATTAACTTGGAAAGAACTGGCATCTTTACAATATTGACTATTTCTACCCATGTTTATTCGAACAACAGACTGGTTCAAAATTGGGAAAAGGGTACATCAAGGCTGTATATTGTCACCCTGCTTACTTAACTTATATGCAGAGTACATCATGTGAAATGCTGGGCTAGATGCTTCACAGGGTTTATTCAAGACTGGTGGGAGAAATATCAACAGCCTTAGATATGCAGATGAAACCACCTTATGGCAGAAAGCAAAGAGGAACTAAAGAGCCTCTTGATGAAATTGAAAGAGGAGAGTGAAAAAGCTGGCTTAAAACTCAACATTTAAAAAGCTAAGATCATGGCATCCAGTCCTACCACTTCATGGCAAATAGATGGGGAAAATGTAGAAACAGTGTCAGATTTCATTTTCTTGGGGCCCAGAATCAATGCAGATAGTGAGTGCAGCCACAGAATTAAAAGACACATGCTCCTTGGAAGAATAGCTACGTCAGACCTAGACAGTGTATTAAAAAGCAGAGACATCACTTTGCTGACAAAGGTCTGTGTAGTCAAACCTATGGTTTTTCCAGTAGTCATGTATGGATGTGAGAGTTGGACCATAAAGAAGGCCGAGCGCCAGTGAATTGACACTTCTGAACTGTGGTGCTGGAGAATCATCTTGAGAGTCCCTTGAACAGCAAAGAGATCAAACCAGTCAATTCTAAAGGAAATCAACTCTAAATATTCACTGGAAGAACCAATGCTGAAGCTCCAATACTTGGCCACCTGATGTGAGGAGCTAACTCATTGGAAAAGGCTCTGATACTGGAGAAAACGAGGGGAAGAAAAGATGGGGGTTACAGAGGATGAGATGGTTAGATGGCACCACTGACTCAATGGACATGAGTTTGCATGAACTTAGGGAGACAATGATGGACAGAGAATCCTGGCGTGTTGCAGTTCATGGGGTCACAAAGAGACACAACGAAGCAACTGAACAACAACAACCCATGTTCATAGTATATCTCTCCATTTATGTAGATCTTATTTGATATTTTCATCATAGTTTTGTAATTTTCCTCATTGATTTTATATCTGTAACTAGATTTATACCTTAGTATTCCATGTTTTTGTGCTGTAGGAAATATTTATGTTTTTAATTTCAAAATTTAATTGTTCAATGCTGGTATATTAGAAAACTTCAAGTTTTTTTATTGACCTGTATCCTTCAATGTTCCTATATTTGTTTATTAGTTCCAGGAATTATTTTGTAGATTCTTTGGCACTTCTGCATAGACATGCTGTGCTGTGTGCTTCACTGTTCACTCATGTCTGACTTCTTGCAACCTCAAGGACTGTAACCCTCCAGGCTCCTCTGTCCATTGGGATTCTCAGGCAAGAATACCAGAGTTGGTTGCCACGCCCTCCTCCAGATAATCTTCCAGACTCAGGGATTGAACCTAGGTCTTTGGCATTGCAGGCAGATGTTTTACTGTCTGAACCACCAGGGAAGCCGAAGAATACTGGAGCGGGTAGCCTACTCCTTCTCTAGGGGATCTTCCTGACCCAGGAATCGAACTGGGTCAATTTGATTCCTACATAGCAGGTGGATTCTTTACCAGCTGAGCTACCAGGGAAGCCCCTATATAGGCATATTCATCTACAAATACAGTTTTATTTCTTCCCTCCCAATCTTATTTACTTTTCTTGTCTTATTGAATTAGCTACAACTTCCATTGTGATGTGAAATAGAAGTAAAAGAGAGGGCACCCTAACATTTTAGCCACTCTTAGGAGAAAAACATTCAGTCTCTGAACATTTAGTATGATGTTAGCTATAGGGGTTCTTTTGTAGATGTTCCTTCTTAAGTCAAGGAAATTCTCTATTCCTGGTTTGCTGAGAGTATTTTGTCAGATACCTTTCCTGCATAAGTTAATATCATCATATGATTTTTTCTTTAGTTTATTGATGCAATAGATTACATTTTCTAATTCGAATATTGAACTTATTTGCATAACTAGAATAAACATCATTTGGTCATGGTGTATAACTCTTTTTATTCATGTTGAATTCTATTGGCTAATTTTGTTGTGAATTTTTAAATCTATTCTGAAGAGGCATATTGGCCTGCACTTTTTTTTTCCTTGTAATGCCATTATCTTGTTTGAGTATGAGACAATTTCTGGCTTCATAGAATGAGTTAGGAACTCTTTCTTCTGCTTCTACTTTCTGAGAGAGATTCTTTTTTTTTTTTTCCTATAAGGATGTGATAGAATTCTCTAGGGAAATCACCTAGGCATTGTGGTTTGTGTTCTGGAATGTTATAAATTATTGACACTAACTACCAGAAATCTCATGGTAGAAATAGATGTACATGTTTTCAGATTATTTCTACTGTGAGATTTCTGGTAGTTAGTGTCTTTCCAAGATTTGACTTATTTTATCTAAGTTATCAAAATTTTTGTCAAATAATTATTCATAACACTTCTTTAAATGTTCATGGAATTAGTAGTGACAACACTTCTTCTATTATTTACATTACTAATGTATGTTTTTTAGAACACTCCCTCACACCAGATACAAAAATAAACTCAATTTTTTTAAAAAGCTGAAATATAAGACATGACATCATAAAACTCCTAGAATGGAACATAGGCAAAACATTCTCAGACATAAATCACAGCAACATTTTCTTAGATCAGTCTTCTAAGGCAAAAGAAATAAAAGCAAAAATAAATGAGAAAAGGACTTCCTAGTGGTCCTGTAGTTAAGACTGGCTTCCCAATGCAGAGGACCCAGGTTTGATCTGTGGTCAGGGAACTGGATCCCACATTCTGCAACTAAGATCCTGTGTGCTACAGCTAAGACCCAGCACAGCCAAATAAAAAATTTTAAATAGTTTATTAAAATAAATCAAATGAAAATAATAATATAAAAATTTTAAAATAAAAATTCAAAATAAATAAAAATAATTATATAAAAGTGAACACAAATTTTAATTTTATTAAAATATAAATTTATTTATTTTAATTGGAGGTTAATTACTTTACAATATTGTACTGGTTTTGCCATACATCAACGTGAATCCACCACAGGCATACACGTGTTCCCCATCCTGAACCCCCCTCCCTCCTCTCTCCCCGTACCATCCCTCTGGGTCGTCTCAGTGCACCAGCCCCAAGCATCCAGTATCATGCATCAAACCTGGACTGGCAATTCGTTTCATATATGATATTATACATGTTTCAATGCCATTCTCCCAAATTATCCCACCCTCGCCCTCTCCCACAGAGTCCAAAAGACTTTGTGTCTCTTTTGCTGTCTGGCATAGAGGGTTATCATTACCATCTTTGTAAATTCCATATATGTGCGTTAGTATACTGTATTGGTGTTTTTCTTTCTGGCTTACTTCACTCTGTATAATAGGCTCCAGTTTCATCCACCTCATTAGAACTGATTCAAATGTATTCTTTTTAATGGCTGAGTAATACTCCATTGTGTATATGTACCACAGCTTTCTTATCCAATCATCTGCTGATGGACATCTAGGTTGCTTCCATGTCCTGGCTATTATAAACAGCGCTGCAATGAACATTGGGGTACACATGTCTCTTTCAGTTCTGGTTTCCTTGGTGTGTATGCCCAGCAGTGGGATTGCTGGGTCATATCTATATCCAGTTTTTAAAGGAATCTCCACACTGTTCTCCTTAGTGGCTGTACTAGTTTGCATTCCCACCAACAGTGTAAGAGGGTTCCCTTTTCTCCACATCCTCTCCAGCATTTATTGCTTGTAGATTTTTTTGATCGCAGCCATTCTGACTGGTGTGAAATGGTACCTCATTGTGGTCTTGAATTGCATTTCTCTGATAATGAGTGATGTTGAGCATCTTTTCATGTGTTTGTTAGCCATCCATATGTCTTCTTTGGAGAAATGTCTATTTAGTTCTTTGGCCCATTTTTTGATTGGGTCGTTTATTTTTCTGGAATTGAGCTGCATAAGTTATTGTATATTTTTGAGATTAGTTGTTTGTCAGTTGCTTCATTTGCTATTGTTTTCTCCCATTCTGAAGGCTGTCTTTTCACCTTGCTTATAGTTTCCTTTGTTGTGCAGAAGCTTTTAATTTTAATTAGATCCCATTTGTTTATTTTTGCTTTTATTTCCAGTATACTGGGAGGTGGATCATAGAGGATCCTGCTGTGATTTATGTCGGAGAGTGTTTTGCCTATGTTCTCTTCTAGGAGTTTTATAGTTTCTCATCTTACGTTTAGATCTTTAATCCATTTTGAGTTTATTTGTGTGTGTGGTGTTAGAAAGTGATCTAGTTTCATTCTTTTACAAGTGGTTGACCAGTTTTCCCAGCACCGCTTGTTAAAGAGATTGTCTTTACTCCATTGGATATTCTTGCCTCCTTTGTCGAAGATAAGGTGTCCATAGGTGTGTGGATTTATCTCTGGGCTTTCTTTTTTTTTAATTAATTTATTTTTTAAATTACAATACTGTATTTGTTTTGCCATACATTGACATGAATCAGCCATAGTTGAACACAATCTCCCAATGCCGAAGCCCCCTCCCACCTCCCACCCCACATCCTCTACCTGTATCATCCTGTGCATCAGCCCCATGTATCCTGAATCCTACATTGAACATAGATTGGCACTTCGTTTCTTACAAGAAAATATACATGTTTCAATGCCATTCTCCCAAACCATCCCACCCTTTCCCTCTCCCTCAGAGTCCAAAAGTCCATTCTATACCTCTGTGTCTCTTTGTTGTCTCACATATAGGGTCATCATTACTATCTTCTAAATTCCATATATATGTGTCAGTATACTGTATTGGTGTTTTTCTTTCTGGCTTACTTCACTCTGTATAATCGGTTCCAATTTCATCCATCTCATTAGAACTGAGTCAAATTTATTCTTTTTAAGGGCTGAGTAGTACTCCATTGTGTATATGTACCACAGCTTTCTTATCCATTCATCTGCTGATGGACATCTAGGTTGCTTCCATGTCCTGGCTATTATAAACAGTGCTGCAATGAACATTGGGGTACATGTGTCTCTTTCAATTCTGGTTTCCTCGGTGTGTATGCCCAGCAGTGGGATTGCTGGGTCATAAGGCAGTTCTATTTGCAATTTTTTAAGGAATCTCCACACTGTTTTCCATAATGGCTGTACTAGTTTGCATTCCCACCAACAGTGTAAGAGGGTTCCCTTTTCTCCACATCCTCTCCAGCATTTATTGCTTGTAGACTTTTGGATCGCAGCCATTCTGACTGGTGTGAAATGGTACCTCATTGTGGTCTTGATTTGCATTTCTCTGATAATGAGTGATGTTGAACATCTTTTCATGTGTTTGTTAGCCATCCGTATGTCTTCTTTGGAGAAATGCCTATTTAGTTCTTTGGCCCATTTTTTTATTGGATCGTTTATTTTTTCTGGAGTTGAGCTGCATAAGTTGCTTATATATCTTTGAGATTAGTTGTTTGTCAGTTGTTTCATTTGCTATTGTTTTCTCCCATTCTGAAGGCTGTCTTTTCACCTTGCTTATAGTTTCCTTTGTTGTGCAGAAGCTTTTAATTTTAATTAGATCCCATTTGTTTATCTTTGCTTTTATTTCCAGTATGCTGGGAGTTGGATCATAGAGGATCTTGCTGTGATTTATGTCGGAGAGTGTTTTGCCTATATTCTCTTCTAGGAGTTTTATAGTTTCTCGTCTTACGTTTAGATCTTTAATCCATTTTGAGTTTATTTTTGTGTATGGTGTTAGAAAGAGGTCTAGTTTCATTCTTTTACAAGTGGTTGACCAGTTTTCCCAGCACCACCTGTTAAAGAGACTGTCTTTACTCCATTTTATATTCTTGCCTCCTTTGTCAAAGATAAGGTGTCCATAGGTGTATGGGTTTATCTCAGGGCTTTCTATTTTGTTCCACTGATCTACATTTCTGTCTTTGTGCCAGTACCGTACTGTCTTAATGACTGTGGCTTTGTAGTAGAGCCTGAAGTCAGCCAAGTTGATTCCTCCAGTTCCATTCTTCTTTCTCAAGATTGCTTTGGCTATTCGAGGTTTTTTGTATTTCCATACAAATCTTGAGATTATTTGATCTAGTTCTGTGAAAAATACTGCTGGTAGCTTGATGGGAATTTCATTGAATCTGTAGATTGCTTTAAGTAGTATACTCATTTTCACTAAATTGACTCTTCTGACCCATGAGCATGGTATATTTCTCCATCTATTAGTGTCCTCTTTGATTTCTTTCATCAGTGTTTTATAGTTTTCGATATATAGGTCTTTAGTTTCTTTAGGTAGGAATATTCCTAAGTATTTTATTCTTTTCGTTACAATGGTGAAAGGAATTGTTTCCTTAATTTGTTTTTCTACTTTCTCATTATTAGTGTATAGGAATGCAAGGGATTTCTGAGTGTTGATTTTATATCCTGCAACTTTACTATATTCATTGATTAGCTCTAGCAATTTTCTGGTGGAGTCTTTAGGGTTTTCTATGTAGAGGATCATGTCATCTGCAAACAGTGAGAGTTTTACTACTTCTTTTCCAATTTGGATTCCTTTTATTTCTTTTTCTGCTCTGATTGCTGTGGCCAGAACTTCCAGAACTATGTTGAATAGTAGCAGTGAAAGTGGGCACCCTTGTCTTATTCCTGACTTTAGGGGAAATGCTTTCAATTTTTCACCATTGAGGATAATGTTTGCTGTGGGTTTGTCATATATAGCTTTTATTATGTTGAGGTATGTTCCTTCTATTCCTGCTTTCTGGAGAGTTTTTATCATAAATGGATGTTGAATTTTGTCAAAGGCCTTCTCTGCATCTATTGAGATAATCATATGGCTTTCATTTTTCAATTTGTTAATGTGGTGAATTACATTGATTGATTTGCAGATATTGAAAAATCCTTGCATCCCTGGGATAAAGCCCACTTGGTCATGGTGTATGATCTTTTTAATGTGTTGTTGGATTCTGATTGCTAGAATTTTGTTGAGGATTTTTGCATCTATGTTCATCAGTGATAATGGCCTGTAGTTTTCTTTTTTGTGTGGCATCTTTGTCAGGTTTTGGTATTCGGGTGATGGTGGCCTCATAGAATGAGTTTGGAAGTTTCCCTTCCTGTGCAATTTTCTGGAAGAGATTGAGTAGGATAGGTGTTAGCTTTTCTTGAAATTTTTGGTTGAATTCAGCTGTGAAGCCATCTGGACCAGGGCTTTTGTTTGCTGGAAGATTTCTGATTACAGTTTCAATTTCTGTGCTTGTGATGGGTCTATTAAGATTTTCTATTTCTTCCTGGTTCAGTTTTGGAAAGTTGTACTTTTCTAAGAATTTGTTCATTTCTTCCACGTTGTCCATTTTATTGGCATATAATTGCTGATAGTAGTCTCTTGTGATCCTTTGTATTTCTGTGTGGTCTGTTGTGATCTCTCCATTTTCATTTCTAATTTTATTGATTTGATTTTTCTCTCTTTGTTTCTTGATGAGTCTGGCTAATGGTTTGTCAATTTTATTTATCCTTTCAAAGAACCAGCTTTTGGCTTTGTTGATTTTTGCTATGGTCTCTTTTGTTTCTTTTGCATTTATTTCTGCCCTAACTTTTAAGATTTCTTTCCTTCTACTAACCCTGGGGTTCTCCATTTCTTCCTTTTCTAGTTATTTAGGTGTAGAGTTAGGTTATTTATTTGACTTTTTTCTTGTTTCTTGAGGTTTACCTGTATTGCTATGAACTTTCCTCTTAGCACTGCTTTTATAGTGTCCCACAGGTTTTGGGTTGTTGTGTTTTCATTTTCATTTGTTTCTATGCATATTTTGATTTCTTTTTGATTTCTTCTGTGATTTGTTGGTTATTCAGAAGCGTGTTGTTCAGCCTCCATATGCTGGAATTTTTAATAGTTTTTCTCCTGTAATTGAGATCTAATCTTAATGCATTATGGTCAGAAAAGATGCTTGGAATGGTTTGTATTTTTTTGAATTTATCAAGGTTAGATTTATGGCCCAGGATGTGATCTATCCTCGAGAAGATTCCGTGAGCACTTGAGAAAAAGGTGAAATTCATTGTTTTGGGGTGAAATGTCCTATAGATATCAATTAAGTCTAACTGGTCTATTGTATCATTTAGAGTTTGTGTTTCTTTGTTAATTTTCTGTTTAGTTGATCTGTCCATAGGTGTGAATGGGGTATTAAAGTCTCCCACTATTATTGTGTTTTTGTTAATTTCCTCTTTCATACTTGTTAGCATTTGTCTTACATATTGTGGTGCTCCTATGTTGGGTGCATATATATTTATAATTGTTATATCTTCTTCTTGGATTTATCCTTTGATCATTATGTAGTGGCCTTCTTTGTCTCTTTTCACAGCCTTAGTTTTAAAATCTATTTTATCGGATATGAGTATTGCTACTCCTGCTTTCTTTTGGTCTCTATTTGCGTGGAATTTCTTTTTCCAGCCCTTCACTTTCAGTCTGTATGTGTCCTTTATTTTGAGGTGGGTCTCTTGTAGGCAGCATATATAGGGGTCTTGTTTTTGTATCATTCAGCCAGTCTTTGCCTTTTGGTTGGGGCACTCAACCCATTTACATTTAAGGTAGTTATTGATAAGTATGATCCCGTTGCCATTTACTTATTGTTTTCGGTTTGGGTTTATACACTCTTTTTGTGTTTCCTGTCTAGAGAATATCGTGTAGCATTTGTTGGAGAGCTGGTTTGGTGGTGCTGAATTCTCTCAGCTTTTGCTTGTCTGGAAAACTTTTTATTTCTCCTTTATATTTGAATGAGATCCTTGCTGGGTACAGTAAT
This sequence comes from Nanger dama, assembly GCA_917880005.1. Taxonomy (NCBI): domain Eukaryota; kingdom Metazoa; phylum Chordata; class Mammalia; order Artiodactyla; family Bovidae; genus Nanger; species Nanger dama. Next base: position 16,369 of record CAKJTW010000619.1, on the reverse strand, counting down.
CTGGGCTGTAGGTTATTTTCTTTCATCACTTTAAGTATGTCTTGCCATTCCCTCCTGGCCTGAAAAGTTTCTATTGAAAGATCTGCAGTTATCCTTAAGGGAATCCCCTTGTGTGTTATTTGCTGTTTTTCCCTTGCTGCTTTTAATATTTGTTCTTTGTGTTTGATCTTTGTTAATTTGATTAATATGTGTCTTGAGGTGTTTTGCCTTGGGTTTATCCTGTTTGGAACTCTCCAGGTTTCTTGGACTTGAGTGATTATTTCCTTCCACATTTTAGGGAAGTTTTCAACTATTATCTCCTCAAGTATTTTCTCATGGTCTTTCTTTTTGTCTTCTTCTTCTGGGACTCCTATAATTCGAATGTTGGAGCGTTTCATACTGTCCTGGAGGTCTCTGAGATTTTCCTCCTTTCTTTTAATTAGCTTTTCTTTTTTCCTCTCTGATTCATTTATTTCTACCATCCTATCTTCTATTTCACTAATCCTATCTTCTGCCTCTGATATTCTACTATTTGTTGCCTCCAGAGTGTTTCTGATCTCATTTATTGCATTATTCATTATATATTGACTCTTTTATTTCTTCTAGGTCCTTGTTAAACCTTTCTTGCATCTTCTCAGTCCTTGTATCCAGGCTATTTATCTGTGAATCCAATTTGATTTCAAGATTTTGGATCATTTTCACTATCAATATTCAGAATTCTTTCTCAGGTAGATTCCCTATCGCTTCCTCTTTTGTTTGGTTTGGTGGGCATTTCTCCTTTTCCTTTACCTGCTGGGTATTCCTCTGTCTCTTCATCTTGGTTATATTGCTTCGTTTCAGGTGACCTTTCTATATTCTGGGAATTTGTGGAGTTCTCTTTATTATGGAGTTTCTTCACTCTGGGTGGGGTTGTATCAAGGTTTGTCAAGGTTTCTTGGTTAGGGAGGCTTGTGTTGGAGTTCTGGTGGGTGGAGCTGGATTTCTTCTCTCTGGAGTGCAATAAAGTGACCAGTAATGGGTTATGAGACGTCAGTGGTTTTGGAGTAACTTTGAGCTGCCTGTATATTGAAGCTCAGGGCTGTGTTCCTGTGTTGCTGGAGAATTTGCGTGGTATGTCTTGCTCTTTAACTTGTTGGCCCTTGGATGGTGCTTGGTTTCAGTGTAGGTATGGAGGCATTTGATGAGCTCCTATCGATTAATGTTCCCTGAATTCAGGAGTTCTTTGATGTTCTCAGGATTTGGACTTAAGCCTCCTGCTTCTGGTTTTCAGTTTTATTTTTACAGTCACCTCAAGACTTCTCCATCTATACAGCACCAATGATAAAACATCTAGGTTAAAGATGAAAAGTTCCTCCACACTGAGGGACACCCAGAGAGATTCACTGAGTTACATGGAGAAGAGAAGAGGGAGGGAGTAGTTAGAGGTGACTGGACTGAGATGAGGTGGGATCAAAAGAGGAGAGAGCAAGCTAGACAGTAATCACTTCCTTATGTGCACTCCACAGTCTGGACCGCTCAGAGGTGTTCACGGAGTTATACAGGGAAGAGGAGAGGGAGGAAGTAGACAGAGGTGGCCAGGAGGATAAAAGAGGGAAATGAAAAGGAGAGAAACAGATCCAGCCAGTAACTAGTTCCTTAAGTGTTCTCCCCCATCTGGAACACACAGAGCTTCACAGAGGTGGGTACAGAAGGGAGAGGGAAGAGACAGAGGCCACCTGGTAGCGAAAAAGGAGAGTCCAAAGGAGGAGAGAGTGGTCAAGCCAGTAATCTCATTCTCAGGTAAAATTGGTAACTGAAGATTGGGTTTTTAAATGTACAAAACTGACAACAAATACCAAAAAGCAAAGGTTAAAAATCTAGAGTAGAGGTTGGATTTTCAAAAATACAATATTAAAGAAAAGAAGAAGAAGAAAAAGAAAGAGAAAAAAAAGCCACAAGAATAATTAAAAACAAAAACAACAATCACAAAAAGACTATATACTGCATTTGCTTTAAAAATAGGGTCTTTTTTCTGGAAAAGTAATAATCAGCTCAGTTCAGTTCAGTCGCTCAGTCATGTCTGACTCCTTGCAACCCCATGTATCACAGCACTCCAGGCCTCCCTGTTCATCAACACCTCTGAGTTCACTCAGACTCACATCCACTGAGTCCGTGATGCCATCCAGCCATCTCATCCTCGGTCGTCCCCTTCTCCTCCTGCCCCCAATCCCTCCCAGCATCAGAGTCCTTTCCAATGAGTCAACTCTTCGCATGAGGTGGCCAAAGTACTGGAGTTTCAGCTTTAGCATCATTCCTTCCAAAGAAATCCCAGGGTTGATCTCCTTCCAAATGGACTGGTTGGATCTCCTTGCAGTCCAAGGGACTCTCAAGAGTCTTCCTCAACCACCACAGTTCAAAAGCATCAATTCTTCAGTGCTCAGCCTTCTTCACAGTCCAACTCTCACATCCATACATGACCACTGGAAAAACCATAGCCTTGACTAGATGGACCTTAGTCGGCAAAGTAATGTCTCTGCTTTTGAATATACTATCTAGGTTGGTCATAACTTTTCTTCCAAGGAGTAAGCATCTTCTAATTTCATGGCTGCAGTCTTCATCTGCAGTGATTTTGGAACTCCCCAAAATAAAGTCTGACACTGTTTCCACTGTTTCCCCATCTATTTCCCATGAAGTGATGGGACCGGATGCCATGATCTTCATTTTCTGAATGTTGAGCTTTAAGCCAACTTTTTCAAAATAGGTTATAAAAATAAAAATTAAAATTAAAGGAGAAATAGAGGAGTTAAAATTTTTTTAAGTTAAAAAAAGAAGAAAAAGAAAAGAAAAAAAAATCACACAACATCACCAAAAATAAAAATAGGAATGATCATAAAAATAGTAAAGATATATCTGGCCCTTTCTCTGGTGTTGTGGGCAGTGTGGGGTTGTAATGCCCAAGTCGTGAAATCTCCCAATGACCACCAGGGAGCTGGCATCCGATGCAAAAGCAAGAGAGTTTTTATTACCAAGCTCGAGCTGGGGCTCCCACCATTACCGACACAGTGGCTAAGGAGAAGAGCCTCGAACTCTGGGTTTCATTGCTTATATAGGGTATTCTTGCATGAAAAATGTTACCTTCTGTGGAAGGGTTAGGTGTTGGGTTCTGATTGGTTTTCATTTCTCAGGCTTAATTCGAATTTCCTGGGCAGGTAAAGTCAGGAGATCCTGATCTGGAATCTGATTGGCTCACAGGTGGTGGGGTGAGGTCAGGGGATTTCCAAAGACTCTTTCCTCAGAACTCTAAAATGGAGTCTTTTTTAACAAAATAGGGTGGCTTAGGTTCTTCATTCCCCACTTCTCAAGGTCCCAAGACAGACCCAATCATGGGTCCAGCTCTTTATTTTCTTCCGCTAAGAGGGCCGCTGGCAGAGCTGTATATTGGGGCCTGAGCACCATAAGCTACACCGTGTTGATGTGGCTCTTAATGAAGGTCATTAACTTGTTCAATAAACACGGCCCGAAGGTCAATACTTTTGTTGTCTTCACAGTTTTAGCTTGAGTGGGTTAGTTTTGTCCAGTTCGGCCTTCCACTGGGGGAGGAACTCTTCTCATAAGGTGAACAGGTCCGCAGGCCGTGTGTGGGTGTAGTGGACCCAAGCAGAGATGCCGTCAATTTTGAGAGCAGTTGATGTCATCAAGACGACAAGGAAGGGTCCCTTCCACCTAGGCTCTAAGGTCTCTTGGCGATGACGGTGCACGTACACCCAGTCTCCTAGCCGGTATCAGTGAGGTTCAGGTGGAGGGCTTGATTCATATAGTGCTTTGAGCCTCTTCCATGTGTTCCTGTGGGAGTATTGTAAGGACCGGAGATAAAAAAGCAACTTCCGATCATCTATTTCTTTTAACACTTCTGCCTTTAGGTTAGGGATTATTGGGGGAGGTATCCCATAGATGATTTCAAAGGGGGTGAGTCCCAGTTGGTAGGGTGAGTTCCACACATGGTATAAGGCAAAGGGGAGGAGAGCCACCCAGTCCCCGCCAGTCTCAGCAACTAGTTTTGTTAATGTCTCTTTAAGCAGCCTATTCATCCTTTCTACTTGTCCTGAGCTCTGGGGCCTATAGGCACAGTGCAGCTTCCATCTAGCCCCCAAAGCCTGGGCTACCCCCTGGCTTACCTGAGACACGAAGGCAGGCCCATTATCTGACCCCACCTGTACCGGAAACCCAAACCGTGGCAAGAGGTCTTCAATAAGCTTTTTGGCCACCACTTGTGCTGTTTCTCTTGGTGGGGAAAGCTTCTACCCACCCTGAGAATGTATCTATGAACACCAACAGATGTTTGTATCCATATTTACCCGGGTTTACCTCAGTGAAGTCCACCTCCCAGTATGCTCTTGGTCTTGTCCCCCATTCTCTAATTCCTTGGTTGGCCGGATGAGGGACAGCGTTCGTGAGATAGCATGCTTTGCAGTTTGATACGATGTCTTCTATTATTGTTCTAATTAGGTCTTGCATTTTTCGAGTTCCTAGGTGAGTGGCGCAATGCATTTTTAGTAATACTTGTTTTCCTAGCTCTTCTGGGAGGATTAGAGAGCTGTCTGCAGCTCTCCACCATCTGGCTAGCTGTTGGGCCATAGGCAGGCTTTTTGTCCAGTCTAAGTCTCTTGGTGAGTAATTGGGCAAGTCTGGCAGAACAGGGCTCCCGGGGTCAGGCAGCTGAAAAGTGGCCTCTATCACGGTATTCTGGGCCGCATCTCTGGCTGCTCTGTCTGCTAAGTTGTTTCCCCCTTGAAATCGGGGTGTCTGGCATTTGGTGTCCTGGGAAGTGTATTATGGCTAATTTCTTAGGTAGCCATAATGCCGAGAGGAGAGGTTTTATTTCTTCTTTGTTTTTAATCGTCTTACCCTCGGCCGTGAGGAGTCCCCTCTCTCTGTAGATGACCCTGTGTATATGGGCAGCTGCAAAGGCGTATCAGCTATTGGTGACGATGTTAAATTTTTTGTCCTTTCCCAATTGAAGGGCTTTAGTTAGGGCGATTAATTCAGCCCTTTGAGCCGAAGTACCCAGAGGTAGTGCTTCCGCCCACACAATTTGGGTTTCTGTGGTTATGGCCACCCCCGCACACCTGAGTTCATCTTGAACGAAACTGCTTCCTTTCGTATACCAGGTGACCTCAGCATCCTCTAAGGGGCGATCTTGCAGGTCCTCTCGCGTCCCATGCACCTGGGCTAGTATGTTGTGACAGTCATGGATCAGACTTCCAAGTCCAAGTTAGGAAGCAATGTTGCCGGGTTGAGAGCAATAGGCTGGAAAAAGATGATTCTGGAGGGGTTTAGCAATAGTCCCTGGTAGTGGTTCAACCGAGCATTGCTTCAGTCTGGAGGTTGCTTCAGTATGCCCTCAGTGGCATGGGGGGCGGTGATGTGTAACTCTTGCCCCAGGGTCAGCTTGTCTGCATCTTTAACCATTAGGGCCACAGCTGCAATCATGTGGAGGCACAGGGGCCAACCCAAAGCCACAGGGTTTTGGCATTTAGACAAGTAGGCCACCAGCCGCTTCCAGGGTCCCAAATGTTGCATCAGCATTCCTTTTGCCACCCCTTGCTTTTCATCTACATATAGAAGAAAGGGTTTGGTGACGTCAGGTAGTCCGAGGGCAGGGGCTGAGTAAGGCCCTTTTAATGGCCTTGAAAGTGGTCTCCATCTGTTCTGTCCAACTGAAAGGGATGGTATTTTTTGTGGCTTCATATAAGGGTTTAGCCAGTTCCACATAGTTTGGAATCCAAAGACAGCAGAAGCCAGCAGACCCCAGAAATTCTCTCACCCTTTGAGGTGAGTCTGGAGTCAGTATTTTTGAGTACTGTCTCTTTCCGTGCCTCTGACAGCCACCTCTGCCCTTCTTTTAATACATACCCCAAGTAGGTGACCTCTGGTTGACATATCTGAGATTTTTGGCTGAGCCTCGGTATCCTAATTTTCCAAGGGCCCGCAACAGTTCTCGGGTGCCCATGAGGCAAGTCTGCTGGTCCTTTGCTGCAATTAACAGGTCATCTACGTATTGCAACAAGGTTAGTTGGGGGTGTTGTTGCCTAAACTCACCCAGGTCTTCATGGAGGGCCTCATTGAAGATAGTGGGAGAATTTTTAAATCCCTGTGGTAATCGCGTCCAGGTCAGCTGCCCGTTGATCCCCTCCTCTGGATCTGACCACTCAAAGGCAAAAAGCTCCTGGCTTCTGGGCGCCAGGGAAAGGCTAAAGAAAGCGTCTTTTAGATCTAGGACTGTATACCAGTGATGATCTGGTGGGAGCGAACTCAAGAGGTTGTATGGGTTTGGCACCATAGGGTGAATAGAACTTGGCGGTTAACTTCCCCCAGGTTCTGTAACTGGCTGATAGTCATGAGAATTTTTTTTTTTTTAACTGGGAGCAGGGGAGTATTCCACGCCAACTGACAGGGTCTCAAGATTTTCTGGGCTAGGAGCCTGTGGATATGGGAGGTGATTCCCTGTCGGGCCTCTAAGGTCATAGGATATTGTCTGACTCGGATGAGATCGACCCCTGGCTTGAGATCTATATATATGGAAGGCGGTGCCTAGCCAAGCTGGTTCCCCCTGTCTCAGCCCACGCTTCAGGGAATTCATCTAGCCACTCCTGGTTGTCCATTTAGGGAAGGGTCGTTTTTGGTGCAGGGGGGGGGGCTAGACCCGGAGCCTCTCCTTACCTTGTGCTGTATTGTAATCCCAGTCAGGTCGTGACAAAGGGAAAGAGGTGTTAATTTCATCTATATTAGTGGTGGGTTCTCCATTTGCCCCAGGACCCTTTTATGGGCCTCATTCTGTATTCTCTCTCTCTTCTGTGGTGAAGAGAATCTGGAGCAGCTGTTGACATTCATCCCAGGTGGGCTGATGATTAAAAAGCACAGTCTCTAGAAGGTTAGTTAGATCTCTAGGGTTAACTGAGAACTTAGCATTCTGGGACCTCCAGTTACAAAGGTCACTGGTAGAGAAGGGCAAGTACTGATGAGGCTGGTTCCCTTCCTCGTTGGGGGACCAGCCACTAGTAAAGGGATGGTAACAGTTGAGTCTACCAGCCCTGCCAGAGACATGGCTCTCCTATGGCGAGTATTTTGTGCGGGCCCCCTTCTGATGCGTCGGCCCTAGGTGGAGGGATAGCAGGGGCCCGTGGTGGCTCGAGGGGAGGGTAAGGGGTGGGAAGAGAAGTTCTTCCTCTGTTCCCCTTTGTAAAATGGGGTACAGCGGCGCCATTGGTTCAGGTTCCTTGGGATCTTTCAGGTTCTTTCCTACACGTGTCGCCAGCACCTGTGTGGTGGAAAATCCCTGTTGAGGCAAGAAAGGTTTTACCCATGGAGCGGGGCACAATATGAGATCTTCTCACACTATGACCTAGGGAACTTGGTCAGGGTGTCTGCTCCATGGTCGAAAGATGATGTCTCAGACTCGGTGCACGATTTCCAAGTCAAAGGTGCCCTCTGGGGGCCATCCCATGTGGAAGGTTGGCCATTCTGTACTGCAAAAAGTGATTAATTTATCTTTCTTAATTTCCATACTGAGGTCACATGTGTGCATCTTGACCTCCTTAAAATGGTCAGTGACCAGGGATAGAGGGGTAGGGTTAGGTTGACTTTGCCCCATCGTTCCTAGATTAGTCAGATGTTGGTAAATTAACAAAGACAGTACAGATAGCCACACAGAGAGACAGAAGATACAGATCTCCAGTAGTCCAGAGGCAAAACTGAAAGTAATACGACGGCCTCCTGTCGTTCAGCGGGAGTGACCTGCTATCGTCTACAGATAACAGGGGCACTCTATCCCTTCCTAGGGGGTTGGGGACGTCTCCCAACGACCTGCACCGGTGACCCGCTGGCGCATCTGCCTGAGTCATATACAGGCTTCAGTAAATAGGCCTTATCAGAAACAAGGAGACAGAGGAGAGCTTACCAGCTGCAGATAACTCTCCAGATCGGTTTCCCTGCGGGGCCAATGAGAGATCCCGGACGAGCCCCCAAATGTTATGCCCAAGTCGAGAAATCTCCCAATGACCACCAGGGAGCTGGCATCCGATGCAAAAGCAAGAGAGTTTTTATTACCAAGCTCGAGCTGGGGCTCCCACCATTACCGACACAGTGGCTAAGGAGAGGAGCCTCGAACTCTGGGTTTCATTGCTTGTATAGGGTATTCTCGCAAGAAAAATGTTACCTTCTGTGGAAGGGTTAGGTGTTGGGTTCTGATTGGTTTTCATTTCTCAGGCTTAATTCGAATTTCCTGGGCAGGTAAAGTCAGGAGATCCTGATCTGGGATCTGATTGGCTCACATGTGGTGGGGTGAGGTCAGGGGATTTCCAAAGGCTCTTTCCTCAGAATTCTAAAATGGAGTCTTTTTTTAACAAAATGGGGTGGCTTAGGTTCTTCAGGGTCACTTCCAAGGCAGTTCCCTTTGTTTAACTTCTGTTTGCTGATCTTTTCAGTGTCTGATTTCCACGCTAACCCAGGTGGGGTGGTGGTGGACCCTTTTTTTTTTAGGCTCACTTGTTCAGTTGTGCTGTGGGGAGGGAGGGATGCTGCAAAGAAATAACATTGGCGTGTGCTCACAGTGTCTCAGCCCCGCTGGGCCTGCCCCTGCTCGTGGTGCACTCTGCTCAGGCTCTACATTGCTCTGCCGGGAACTATCTGAGGCTGGCCCTAGCCTGCATGCTCCTCCCTGGTCTAAGCTGCTCAGGCTCAGTGCTCAGGAAGCCCTCAGAGGCACAGATTCCGTTGGACCTCCCAGGTCCGAGTAGCTCAGGTGTTTGGTGAGCGCGGTCGCTGCGACTTACCACCTTTCCTGTCTCTGCTGCTCAGTTTTCTGGGAGTACCGCTGGTGTTCCTTCTCAGGCGGATGATGACGGTCCAGAACCCCCAGAAGTCTTAGTTAGCAAAGAAGCCTGCTTGCATTTTGTAGGTAATGTCTCTCTTGGGCTGGGATTGCCCCCTTCCAGCCCTATGGCTCTGGCTGCCTGTCGCCAGAGGGGGATGGTCTGCAGCCGGCTATTTCTGTTTCGTCCTTTGTTCTGTGTGCGGTCCTGGCGGTGTCTTATGTTCTAGCTTTTTGCATGGTAGCTATCCCACAGTCTGGTTTGTTAGCCCAAGTTAGTTCACTCTGGTTACACGCGGGACGTTCCGGTCGCTTCTTAACAATCACTGCAGCCCGCGCCTCCCAAGCCTCCTTGCCCAGCCCCCACTTGCTAGTGGCAGATGCAAGCGTCTGCGCTGCTTCTCTGCTGGGGGAGTTACTGATGGGCTCGTAATCTGTTGGTTTTAATTATTTCTTTATTTTTCCTTCCTGCTATGTTGCCCTCTGTGCTTCCAATGCTCACCACAGACTCGGCAGTGAGCATGTTTCCTGGTGTTTGGAAACCTCTCTTTTAAAATTCCCTTCCCGGGACGGGACTTCCTTCCCAAGACGGAGCTCCCTCTCTACCTTCTTTGTCTCTTTTTCATCTTTTGTATTTTTTCCCTACCTGTTTTTGAAGACAATGATCTGCTTTTCTGGGTGCCTGATGTCCTCTGTCAGCATTCAGAAGTTGTTTTGTGGAATTTACTCAGCATTGAAATGTTCTTTTGATGAATTTGTGAGGGAGAAAGTGGTCTCCACATCCTATTCCTTCACCATCTTCGCCAAGAATTTTCCTGAAAGACGTAGGCTCACTAGAGCTCTCCTACAGAGCAAAGGGGATGGAACAGACATGTGGATGTGGCTCTGCCTTTCCTTGGGAGTGTGGAGTCGCTCCCTATGGCCCCATGCTCCAGGGGAAGTTGCCCCTGAAAAATGACCTCCAAGAAGCACTCTTCCAACGGGCTGAGATGTGGAGTTCTAAGGATGCAGGGAAAGCGAGTGTCCTTCAGGGAAGCAAAGGCAGCCACCTATTATTGTTATTTACTAGAATAGTAGGTACCTTCTCCGGTTGGGCAGAGGCCTTTCCCACCTGATCTGAAAAAGCAAATGAAGTAGCTCACTGATTTGAGAAATAATTCCCAGATTTGGGTTTCCAACCAGTATAGAATCAGACAATGGCCCTGCCTTTGTAGCTGCTTTAATGAACAGGTACGTGAAGCTCTAAATATCAAGTGGAAATTGATAGGGCAAACGGCTAGTCCGAGCTGGCTGACGTCAGTCAGCCGGAGCCAGGGGCCGGCCTCTCGGGGCCGGCCCTAAAGCCCCGATCCAACAGGGGACACGGGAAACCATAGACACCAATCCCGCTGTGTCGCTGCTCCTTGATGGGAAAGCCTGGCCCGTCTGCGCTCTCAAGATACTTTCCCGCACCCCTCCCCCCCCGCGCTCCCTTTGTTCCCCTGCTGCTTGCCCCTGGGGTTCTGCCCGGGGCGCCGCCCTGGCCTTTTCTACGTCCCTGGGTGGCTTTTCTCCCGCGGCGTTTCTCGAATTATATACAGCATATAGGCCCCAGTGTTCTGGAATGGTGGAAAGAATCAACCAAACTCTTGAAGAGACACTTTCACAATGGATCATAGAGACTGACTGTACAAGGATGGGCTTGCTTCCGGCAGACTTACTCATATTAAGGGTAACTGCACGTTCCCACAGTTATTGTCCTTATGAAATTTTCTATGGGAGACCCCCTCCCACAGTGAGGCAGGTGTTAGCCGATTTGCCACAAGTAAGGGGATGGGATTTCAAAGCAGATGGAACAATTAGGTAAGGTAATAAATCAGGTAACTAAGTTTGTATAGGAAAGAGTATCATTCCCCCTTGAGGAACAGATTCACGAATTTGTGCTCAGTGATCAGGTGTGGGTCAAGGACTGGAAACACAATTCCTTGGCCTGACATTGGAAAGGTCCTTATACTGTTGTTTTAGCCACAATTCCGAAAGAGATGGGAATACCAGACCATCTGACCTGCCTCTTGAGAAATCTGTATGCAGGTCAGGAAGCAACAGTTAGAACTGGACATGGAACAACAGACTGGTTCCAAATAGGAAAAGGAGTACGTCAAGGCTGTATATTGTCACCCTGCTTATTTAACTTCTATGCAGAGGACATCATGAGAAATGCTGGGCTGGAAGATATACGAGCTGGAATCAAGATTGCTGGGAGAAATATCAATCACCTCAGATATGCAGATGACACCACCCTTATGGCAGAAAGTGAAGAGGAACTAAAAAGCCTCTTGATGAAAGTGAAAGAGAAGAGTGAAAAAATTGGCTTAAAGCTCAACATTCAGAAAACGAAGATCATGGCATCTGGTCCCATCACTTCATGGGAAATAGATGGGGAAATAGTGTCAGACTTTATTTTTGGGGCTCCAAAATCACTGCAGATGGTGATTGCAACCATGAAATTAAAAGACGCTTACTCCTTGGAAGAAAAGTTATGACCAACCTAGATAGCATATTCAAAAGTAGAGAAATTACTTTGCTGACTAAGTTCCATCTAGTCAAGGCTATGCTTTTTCCTGTGGTCATGTATGGATGTGAGAGTTGGACTGTGAAGAAGGCTGAGCACTGAAGAATTGATGCTTTTGAACTGTGGTGTTGGAGAAGACTCTTGAGAGTCTCTTGGACTGCAAGGAGATCCAACCAGTCCATTCTGAAGGAGATCAGCCCTGGGATTTCTTTGGAAGGAATGATGCTAAAGCTGAAACTCCAGTACTTTGGCCACCTCATGGAAAGGACTCATTGGAAAGGACTCTGATGCTGGGAGGGACTGGGGGCAGGAGGAGAAGGGGACGACCAAGGATGAGATGGCTGGATGGCATCACTGACTTGATGGACGTCAGTCTGAGTGAACTCTGGGAGTTGGTGATGGACAGGGAGGCCTGGCATGCTGCGATTCATGGGGTCACAAAGAGTTGGACACGACCGAGCGACTGAACTGAACTGAAGGGCCGTTAAAGTGCAGGTGTCACTCCCTGGATCCAACACATAAGGGTGGAGAAGGCATACCAATGCAGACCAGAGGATGCCCAGTGGACAACGCAAAAGGACTCTGCTGCTCCTCGTGAAAGCAAAATCATCTTTAAAAAGAAGAAGACATGAAGCTCTACAATCAACTTCTACTACCCGGGCTTGTCAGTTTAATCCTGGGTGTAGCCATAGATTCCGGAGAAGGCAATGACACCCCACTCCAGTACTCTTGCCTAGACAATCCCATGGATGGAGGAGCCTGGTAGTCTGCAGTGCATGGGGTCACTAAGAGTTGGACACGACAGAGTAACTTCATTTTCACTTTCATGCATTGGAGAAGGAAATGGCAACCCACTCCAGTGTTCTTCCCTGGAGAATCTCAGGGACAGGGGAGCATGGTGGGCTGCCGTTGATGGGGTCACACAGAGTCAGACATGACTGAAGTGCCTTAGCAGCAGTAGCAGCAGGCATAGTTTCAGCAGAAATAACGTTTTCATTTCAAGGGCACATTCCTAGGCCTAATAATAATAAGATCTAATTGCTGGGTGTGTGGAGCTATGCCCAGGCCTGTCATGGACTGACTCCCATAATGGGTGTCATCCATATGGAGTCAGGGGTTTGTATCTACTTCAAAACCTTTGGGTCTATGAAATCTGATCGGGTTTGCAAGTCGATAATGTCTGTATCCTTAGCCTCCACCCATGCCTCTGCCGATGCCTAAACGAATGCACTCTGCGTCCCAGTGGAAGACTCCATGGAAGAGACAGGGGAGGTCAGCCAGGGACCCGGCGGGCTGGACTCTGCCTCCCAACGGTGCGTCTGGCGGCTGCGGGGGTCCCCGTGGGACTTCCCACGGGGCTCCCAGGGCTCTGCACCCCAGCTCAGGGGGACTCTGCTGAGGACACGGGGGAGGTCTGCCAGGGCCCCTCGGTGCCCAGGGGGCTGGCCTCTGCCTCCCGCCGGTGGCTTGGCAGGGTGCAGGGTGGCCAGGAGCCGAGGCCCACGGGTGAACCCAGGGAAGTTCCTGGGCCAGCACCTGGCAGGATCGGTGCTCGGGCAGATGTTTCCTGCGTGGGATGGGCCCAGGGACCCACCAGCCTATCAATGGCTGGAGAATAGCTGCGGTCCCCGGGAGAGTCACCGGGGCCTGCTGCTGACGCCGAGGGTGACCCTGTGCAAGATATGGGCGAACTCTGCCAGGGACCACTGGTGTCCCAAGGACTGGGATCTGACTCCCGCTGGGGTCTGGGAGGTCTGCCGGGTGACGAGCAGCTGGGGCCCAAGGAGGACCCACGACGGGAGGGCTTGAAGGACTAGGCGACGACAGGACGAACATATGGTACCTCCCGGTGAAGCCAGGGGACAGTGAGGACACCACGTGGGTAGAAGCTGATGTCGAGCCCCCTGAATCAGGTGGAGACTGCCCCGTGCGCTCTCCTCAGGGAAGCGGGAAATCCAAGGAGCGCGCAGGAGGTGGAACCGCCCAGGTGCTCTGTCTGGGGGTGGAGGGAAACTGCCCCGGCGGTACCCCTGCTCAGGGGTCGCCTCTGCAGCCTGAAGCCTGGTCCGCCGTGTGGGCAGTGAAGGCCAGAGGAACCTTGGGGGCTAGAGCCGTCCATTGTGTCTGTCCCTTCATGTGCCAACTGGAGAAAACCTTTGGCGCGTAGGACACCCCTGACCGCACTCCCGGTTTCCGCCTTCTCCTTCTCCACCGCCCTCAACAGAAATGGGCGATGAAGTATGTGTACGTGTACGTGTGTGCGTGTGTGTGCGTACAGCGTGTGCCGGGATAGTGGTTCCGTGAACGCGTAGGCGAGCACCTGCAGGGTCAAGGATGGAACGTGTCCCCACTCCCCACCACCACCATCCCCCTGACCACTAGCCCCCTCCGCCCCCCGCCCCCCTCCCCCACCGCACCATCTAAAGCAAGAGCAAAAGCAACAATCCCCCACCACCCAGCAGCTCAGATATAAGAACAAAAAGACAGACCTAGACTCGGGCTCTCGCTCCTTCTGTCTTGCCAATGGGCTTCCAGGTCGCAGGGCGCTGTGAGCACCGGGCACAGGGAGAAGGTCAGACCGAAGTGTCCCTCCTCGGAGTGCCCGTAGCCAAACGGAGACCCAGGGACCCCGGCGTGAGGCCTTAAGTACCCTTAGTCGGGGGAGGGGGCGGGGGGGCGGTGGGCCAGGATCGAGAGGCAAAAAGGGTGGAGGGAGCCTAGGCCCACGCCTCCACCCACGCCTGAAGGAATGCACTCTTGTGGCCACTGCCACGCGCTGGAGGCACAAGTTGTCTGCCACCGCCACCGGATGCAGGGGAATTCCGGAAAACCAGGATGGTTAATAGCTAGGATGCTTGCAATGACCTTTACCCCAGCGGCTGTGGGCGGGAGCAGTCCTCCTAGAGAAAGGCTACTTTAGTTTGCCTGGGGATATATAGCAAGCACTTCCTTCAAACTTCAACCGCACCAAGCCCCACCGCCCTCCTCGTCCGGCTTACTAAGCTGGGTAAAAGCGCCCTATGGCTAAGGGCATCGTTTTCCAAAAGCAAACTTTGCCTCCCCTTCCCACCCCCTCCACACAACACCCCACAACGCACCCAGGAGGTGGAGCATCCTTGGGTCAGGGGGCTGGGTTGAGGAGGGCGGCTGGAGCCAAGGGGAGCCTGGCTGTGAGTGGTGGTCCTGCCAGGCGCAGTTGTTGATGCCGCCCTGGGCCTGCAGCTGCAGCAGTGGAGTGGAAGGCCCTGCCGGGGGTCGAGCAGCTCGGGCCGGGCTCACTGCACTGCCCCTCCCGCCCTAACCGAGAAGAACCGAAGCGGGGGTAAGGCCCCTGGCAGAGACGGGAGCTGCGCCCTGGTCATCGGCACCAGGCTTCCCCAGCATGAAGACTTATGTTAAGCACCCAAACGTCCAGGGCAAAGGAAAGGTGTGTGGACGCCGACGAGCTGCTGTGTCCGCCCAAAGGCGTTTTCTCCTCCCATCCCACCTCTCGAGAAGAAGACGCTTTTCTGCGCGGGGGCGGGCCACACTGCTGAAGCTGGAGGACAGCGAGGCCAGGGGAAAGAAGCCAGTCCCCGGAGGACTGTGCGGGCCCTCTGCTGGGACGTGGGGCGGGGGAGAGGGTGCCGGGGGGTGGCGGACGGATGAGGCCCGATTCAGCTAGCTTGGCGTCCGTCTCCTGGGGGCATGGCCTTGAACTTGGCCTGGCGGTGCTCGGGGCTTCCCTGATAGCTCAGTTGGTAAAGGATCCGCCTGCAATGCAGGAGACCCCTGTTCGATGCCTGTGTTGGGAAGATCTGCTGCCGAAGGGAGAAGGCTATGATTTGGCCTGCAGAACTCGTCCATGGGGTCGCAAAGCGTCGGACAGGACTGTGTGTGTGTGTGTGTGTGTGTGTGTGTGTGTGTGTGTGTGTGCGTGCGTGCGCGCGCGTGCTTGGGCAGGCTTCCAAGAAGCGGAGCGGGGAATAGACCTTTTGCCCTGGCACGATCATGGGGCGAGATGCAGTCTCACGAGGGCAGGTGGCTCAAATGCTGTCTTTCCTACACTTGGGATCAGTTACCAGCACACCACGGGGGCAGGGGCGGCAGGCGGGGAGGGGGCAGAAAAGAATCCCGTGGAGCGAGTGGGCTTTCACCGGCACGGCATGTGCCACCGAACCCCAAGGTCCACGTTGGGCTGGGTGGGCCGCTCGCGGCTTTGGTTTGAGGCCCTGCCACGCAGCAGACCAATCAGCCCCTGGCTCGGGGCCCTCAGCAGTGCACAGAGGCCTCACAGCCTGGAATTCCCCTAGGTCCCTTTGAAGTAGCCGCCCACGCCCCCTGTCCCAGTCTGCCTCGCCTCCGGCCCGGGCCCCCCCCCCGCCCTTCCAGACCCCCCCCCCCCCCCCCCCCCCCCCCGCCTCCTCCCAGGCGCCCGACCCCACTGGAGGCTCTCTCCAGTACCTCATGCTGGATCCCTCGCTTCCCTCGCCCCCGTTTCCCACATCCCTCCTCAACTCCTCAGGGCCTTCCTGGGGTCCTTTCCCTACAGCAGTCCCAGTCCACCGCCCCCAGGCCTTTGAGTTGCCGGGAGCTCAAGTCTACTGCCAGAGACCTGATGGGCCAGCGTCTCCAATGGCAGCTCACCCCATTTAGGGCTTTTTCGGGTGGAGCCAGGTGCCCACCCCTCCCCAGCCCACCCCCCACCCCAAGTGCCCTAGAGAGCCCCGGGAAAGGACACAGTGTACGCCCTCCTCTCAGGAAGGAGGCTCCACTAAACCAAGGAAGGAAGCAAGCAGAGTCTGGCCAGAACGAAGCCCTGACCTGTGCCAGCACCGGGACATGGAAAGAGTGTGTGTTCTCCTAAAGAAGACAGAGGGCGGGGATGAAAAGGTGGAGGAAATCAGGAGGGAGGAGCAAAGAAGGAAGAGGATGCGTGAAGCAACGTGGGGGATGGACGATGAGAGGCACTTCTCCTTTTACTCTGAACAGGTCCTCTATTTCTTTGCACT
>CAKJTW010000618.1:0-33957 GCA_917880005.1 Nanger dama | reverse complement strand
CCATGAACCTAAACCCCTAACCCTAACACTAGCCATAACCCTAACCGCTAACCCTATCTCTAACCCTAACAAAAACCCTTAACCCTAATCCTAACCCTAACCATAAACCAAAACCTAATCCTAAGCCTAACCCTAAACTTAACACCAACCCTAACCCTATCCCCAACCCCAACCCTAACCCTAACCCCAACCCTAATCCTAACCCCAATCCTAACCCTAATTCCAAACCTAACCCTAACCCTAGCCCTAACCCCAACCCTAACCAGAAACACAATCCCAACCCTAAACACAACCCCAATACCAACCCTAACCCCAACCCTAACCCTAACCCTAACCCTAACACCTAACCCTAAGCCTAACCCTATACATAACGCTAACGCTAATGCTAATGCTAACCTTAATGCAAACCCTAACCCTAAACCCTGACCTTGATCCTGACCCTAAACCTAACAATACCCTAACCCTAACACAAACCCTAACCCTTACGCTAACCCAAACCCTAAACCTAACCGTAATCTTAATCCCTAACCCTAACCCTAAACCCTACCCTAACCCTAACACTAACCCTAACACCTAAACTTAAGCATAACCTTAAACATAATGCTACCCTAATGCTAATGCTAACCCTAATGCTAACCCTAACCCTAAACC
The DNA here is from genome assembly GCA_917880005.1 of Nanger dama. Taxonomy (NCBI): domain Eukaryota; kingdom Metazoa; phylum Chordata; class Mammalia; order Artiodactyla; family Bovidae; genus Nanger; species Nanger dama. The sequence continues at coordinate 33,306 of CAKJTW010000618.1, read as the reverse complement.
TTGACCCTGATCTTGACCATAAACCTAACCCTAACCCTAACACTAACACTAACCCTAACCCTAATGCTAACCCTAAACCCTAACCCTAACCGTAATCCTAATCCCTAACCCTAACCCTAACCCTAACCCCTAACGCTAACCCTAACACTAACACTAACACCTAACCCTAAGCCCAACCTTAAACTTAATGCTCACCCTAATGCTAATGCTAACCCTAACCCTAAACCCTGACCCTGATCCTGACCCTAAACCTAACCCTAACCCCTAACCCTAACACTAACCCTAAAGCTAACCCTAAACCTTAACCTAACCGTAATCCTAACCCTAATCCTAACCCCTAACCGTAATCCTAAACTTTACCCGAACCCTAACCAAACCCCTAACCCTAACCCTAAATCCTAAAACCTAACACTAACCCTAACCATAAGCCTAACCCCTACAATAATCCTAAATCCTAAACCTAACACTAACCCTAACCCCAACCCTAACCCTAACCTAACCCCTAACCGAACCCTAACACTAACCCTAACCTCTAACCCTAAGCCTAATCTAACCCTAACACCTAATGCTAACTCTAACCCTAACGCTAACTTTAACGCTCAAACTAACCCTAAAACTTGACCCTGACCATGACCCCTAACCCTAACCCTAACCCTAACCTAAACCCTAACCCTAAACCCTAACCCTAAGCCTAACCCTAACCCTAACCCTAAACCAAATCCTATACCTAACTCTAACCCTAACACTAACCCTAAACCAAACCAACCCTAACTCTAACCCTAACGCTATCCCTAACTCTAACACCAACCCAAACCCTAAGCCTTACCCCAACCCTTACCCTAACCCTAACCCCTAACCCTATCCCTACACTTAACACTAACCCTAACCATAACACTAAACACTAACCCTAATCCTAGACGTAGCCCCTAGCCCTATCCCTAGCCATAGGACTAGACCTAATTCTAAACCTATCCCTAGCCCGAAACATAACCCTAACACTAACCCTAACCCTAACCTCAACCTTAACCCTAACCTAACCCTAACAGTAACCCTAACCCCTAACCCTAACCCTAACACTAACACTAACCCCTAACTATAACTCTAACCCTAACTCTAAGCCTAACGTTAAATCTAATGCTCAACCTAAACCTCAACCCTGATCCTGACTCTGACCCTGACACTGACCCTGACCCTGACCCTAACCCTAATTCTAATCCTAACCCTAAACCTCTTCTAACCCTAAACCTAAGAGTAACACTAACCCTAACACTAACCCTAACCGTAAACCAAACCCTAACCCTAACCTTAACCCCTAACCCTAACCCTACCCTAACCCCTAACCCTAACCCTAACCCTAAACCTAACCCAACACTAACCCTAACCCTAACCCTAACCCTAACCCACTACCGCTACCCCTACCCCTAACCAGAAACCTAACCCAACCCTACCCTTACCCCTAACTCTAACCTTAACCCTAATCCATCCCTACCCCTAGTCCTAACGCTAAACCTAAAACTCACCCAACCTTAACCCTATCCCTAGCCCTAGCCCGGCCCTAACCCTAGCCCTAGCCCTAGACCTAACCCTAGCACTAACCCTAACCATAACCTTACCCCTAAACTCTAAACCCTAACCCAAACCCTAACCTTTCCCAACACTGACCCTAACCCTAACCCCAACCCCTAACACTAACCCTAAACCCTAACCCTGATCCTAACCCTACCTTAACCCTAAACCCCAACCATAATCCTAACCCTAGCCCTAGACATAGCCCTAACCCTTTCCCTAGACCCAACACTAACCCTAAGTATAACCCTAAACCTAAACCCTATCCCTAACCCTAACACAACCCTAACACTATCCCTAACCCCAAACAAGGCCCCTAACCCTACCTCTACCGCTATCCCTAATCCTAACACCTAACCATAAACCTAACACCGAAACCTAACTCAAACGCTAAACCTGACCTTAAACCTAACACTAACACTAATCCTAACCCTAACCCTAAACCTAACACCTAATCCCTAACTCTAAACCTGACCAAAACTCCTAACCCTAAACCTAACCCTAACCCCCACCCTAACCCTAACCCCAAACCTAACCCCTAACCCCCAACCCTAACCTTAACCTAAACCTAACTTTAACCCTAACCCCTAAAGCTAACCCTAACCCTAACTCTAAAGCTAACCCTAATGCTAAACCTAACCCTAAACCCTGACCCTGACTCTGACCCTGACCCTGACCCTGACCCTAACCCTAACCCTAACTCTAACCCTAACCCTAACCCTAAACCTAACCCAACCCTAACCCTAACCCACACATACCTTTAACCCTACTGCTACCCCTACCCTTAACCTGAAACCTAACCCAACCCTACCCCTACCCCTAACTCTAACCTTAACCCTAATCCAACCCTACCCCTACTCCTAACGCTAAACCTAAAACTCACCCAACCTTGACCCTAAGCCTAGCCCCTAGCCCAGCCCTAATCCTAACCTAGCCCTAGACCTAACCCCTAGCACTAACCCTAACCATAACCTTTCCCCTAAACTCTAAAACCCTAACCCTAACCCTAACCTTATCCCAACCCTGACCCTAACCCTAACCCCCAACCACTAACACTAACCCTAAACCCTAACCCTAATCCTAACCCTAACCTTAACCCTAAACCCTAACCATAATCCTAACCCTAGCCCTAGCCATAGCCCTAACCCTTTCCCTAGCCTTAACACTAACCCTAACACTAACCCTAAACCTAAACCCTAAACCCTAACCCTAACACAACCCTAACACTATCCCTAACCCCAATCAATGCCCCTAACCGTACCTCTCCCCTATCCCTAACCCTAACACCTAACCATAAACATAACACCTAACCCTAACTCAAATGCTAACCCTAACCTTAAACCTAAAACTAACCCTAACACTAACCCTAAACCTAACACCTAACCCTAACCCTAAACCTGACCAAAACTCCTAACCCTAAACCTAACCCTAACCCCAAACCTAACCCTAACCCCAACCCTAACCCTAACCTAAACCTAACCCTAACCCTAACCCCTAAAGCTAACCCTAACCCTAACTCTAACGCTAACCCTAATGCTAAACCTAACCCTAAACCCAGACCCAGACCCTGACTCTGACCCTGACCCTGACCATAACCCTACCCCTAAACTCTAAACCCTTACCCTAACCCTAACCTTATCCCAACCCTGACATTAACCCTAACCCCAACCCCTAACACTAACCCTAAACCCTAACACTAATACTTACCCTAACCTTAACCCTAAACCCTAACCATAATCCTAACCCTAGCCCTAGCCATAGCCCTAACCCTTTCCCTAGCCCTAACACTAACCCTAACACTAACCCTACCCTAAACCCTAACCCTAACACAACCCTAACACTATCCCTAACCCCAATCAATGCCCCTAACCCTACCTCTCCCCTATTCCTGACCCTAACACCTAACCCTAACTCAAACGCTAACCCTAACCTTAAACCTAAAACTAACCCTAACCCTAACACTAAACCTAAGACCTAACCCTAACCCTAAACCTGACCAAAACTCTTAACCCTAAACCTAACCCCTAACCTCAACCCTAACCCTAACAGTAACCCTAACCAATAACCCTAACCCTAACCCTAACACTAACCCCTAACTCTAACCCTAACCCTGACTCTAACCCTAACGCTAACCCTAACGCTCAACCTAACCCTAAACCCTGACTCTGACTCTGACCCTGACCCTGACCCTGACCCTAACCCTAATTCTAACCCCAACCCTAAAGCTCTTCTAACCCTAAACCTAAGAGTAACGCTAACCCTAACACTAACCCTAACCCTAAACCAAACCCTAACCCTAAACTTAACCCCTAACCCTAACTCTAACCCCAAACCTAACCCTAACCCCTAACCCTAACCCAACACTAACCCTAACCCTAACCCTAACCCTAACCCACATACCTTTAACCCTACTGCTACCCCTACCCCTAACCTTAACCCTAATCCAACCCTACCCCTACCCTTAACTCTAACCTTAACCCTAATCCAACCCTACCCCTACTCCTAACGCTAAACCTAAAACTCACCCAACCTTAACCCTAAGCCTAGCCCTAGCCCAGCCCCAACCCTAGCCTAGCCCTAGACCTAACCCTAGCACTAACCCTAACCATAACCTTTCCCCAAACTCTAAACCCTAACCCTAACCCTAACCTTATCCCAACCCCTGACCCTAACCCTAACCCCCAACCACTAACACTAACCCTAAACCCTAACCCTAATCCTAACCCTAACCCTATACCCTAACCATAATCCTAACCCTAGCCCTAGCCATAGCCCTAACCCTTTCCCTAGCCCCAACACTAACCCTAACACTAACCCTAAACCTAAACCCTAAACCCTAAACCCTAACCCTAACACAACCCTAACACTATCCCTAACCCCAACCAATGCCCCTAACCGTACCTCTCCCCCTATCCCTAACCCTAACACCTAACCATAAACCTAACACCTAACCCTAACTCAAACGCTAACCCTAACCTTAAACCTAAAACTAACCCTAACCCTAACCCTAAACCTAACACCTAACCCTAACCCTAAACCTGACCAAAACTCCTAACCCTAAACCTAACCCTAACCCCAACCCTAACCCTAACCCCAACCCTAACCCTAACCTAAACCTAACCCTAACCCCTAAATCTAACCCTAACCCTAACTCTAACGCTAACCCTAATGCTAAACCTAACCCTAAACCCAGACCCTGACTCTGACCCCTGACCCTGACCATAACCCTACCCCTAAACTCTAAACCCTAACCCTAACCCTAACCTTATCCCAAACCTGACCCTAACCCTAATCCCAACCCCTAACACTAACCCTAAACCCTAACCCTAATCCTAACTCTAACCTTAACCCTAAACCCTAACCATAACCCTAACCCTAGCCCTAGCCCAGCCCCAACCCTAGCCCTAGCCCTAGACCTAACCCTAGCACTAACCCTAACCATAACCCTACCCCTAAACTCTAAACCCTATCCCTAACCCTAACCTTATCCCAACCCTGACCTTAACCCTAACCCCACCCCTAACACTAACCCTAAAACCTAACCCTAATCCTTACCCTAACCTTAACCCTAAACCCTAACCATAATCCTAACCCTAGCCCTAGCCATAGCCCTAACCCTTTCCCTAGCCCTAACACTAACCCTAACACCAACCCTAAACCTAAACCCTAAACCCTAACCCTAACACTAACCCTAACCCTATCTCTAATCTCAACCAATGCCCCTACCCATACCTCTACCCCTAACCCTAACCCTAACACCTAACCATAGACCTAACACCTAACCCTAACTCAAACGCTAACCCTAACCTTAAACCCTAACACTAACCCTAACCCTACTCTGAAACCTTACCCATAACCCTAACCCCAGCCCTAACCGTCACACTAACGCTAGTCTTAACAATAACTTGTCTAACTCTAACCCTAAACCTACTAATACCCATCTACCTACCCTAACCCCTAACTCTAACACATCCCTAGCCTTAACACTAATCCTAACTTTAACCACCACCCCTATCCCTACCCCTACTCCTAACACTGACCCTAACATTAAAGCTAACCCTATCCCTAAATCCTAAACCCTAATCCTAATTCTAACCCTAACACTAAACACTAACCCTAACCCTAACACTAACCCAAACCTAACCCTATCCCTAAAACTAACAATAACCACAACCCCTAACCTTACCTCTAACCCTAACGCTAACCCTAAACGTAAACTTAAATCCTAACACTTACCGTAACCCTAAACCTAAACACTAACCCTAAACCTAATCCAACCGTAACCCTTAACCTAACTCTATCCCTAACCCTAACCGTAACCCTAGCCCTAGCCCAAGAACTAGCCCTAGCCCTAACCATATCCCTAGCCCTAGCCCTAACCCTAACCATAACGCTAACCCAACTCTAAAACTTACCCTAACTTTAACCCTAATCCTAAACCTAAACCGTGAACTCTAACACTAACCCTAAACCAAAGCTATAACTCTAACCCTAACCCAACCCTAACCCTATCCCGAAACCCTAAACCCTAATCCTAACCCTAACCCTAAACATTAAACCTAATCCTAAAACAACACCAATCCTAACCCTAACCCTAACCCCTAACCCTAAGCCTAACCCTAACCCTAACGCTAACGCTAACCCTAATGCTAACCCTAACCATAAACCCTGACCCTGACCCTGACCCTAACCCTAAACCTAACCCTAACATTAACACTAACCCTAACACTAACGCTAACTCTAAACCCTAACCCAAACCCTTAACCTAACCCCTAACGCTAACACTAACCCTAAGCAAAACCCCTAGCCCTAACCCCAACACCAACCCTAAAATTAACCCAACCGCTACCCTAACCCTAACCCCAACCCTAACCCTAACCCCAACCCTAACACTAACCCCAAACCCAACCCCTAACCCCAACCCCAATCCCAACCCTAACCCCCAACCCCAATCCCAACCCTAACCCCAACCCCAACCCTAAGCCCAACCCATCCTAACCGTAACCCTAACCATATCCCTAACCCCTAACCCTAACCCTACTCTTACCCCTAACCCTAACACTAACCGTAACCTTAAAGCTAACCCTAAACCATAACCATAACACTAACACTAACCCTAATACTAAACCCTAAACCTATCCCTAACCCTAATCCTAAACCCTAACCCCAACCCTAACACTAACCCTAAACCTAACCCCCAACCCTAACCCTAACCCCAACCACAATCCCAACACTACCCCAAAACTAATCCCAACCCTAACCCCAACCCCAACCCCTAACCCAAACCCCAACCCTAACCCTAACACTAACCCTAACACCTAACCCTAACCCTAACCTTAAAGCTAAACCTCTTCTAACCCAAAACCTAAGAGTAACGCTAACCCTAACTCTCTAAACCTAACCCCTAACCCTAACCCTAAACCATAACCCTCACTCTAACCTTAACCCTAATACTAAACCCTAACCCTAACCCTAACCCGTAACCCTAACCCTAACACTAATCCTAACCCCTAAACCTAACCATATCCCTTTCCCTAACGCTAAACCTAATGCTAAAACTAACCCTAGCGCTAACCGTAACCCTAAACACTGACCCTGACCCTGACCGTAAACCTAACCCTAATCCTAACACTAAACCTAACCGTAAAGTTTACCCTAAACTCAAATACTAACTCTAACCCTAATCCTACACCCTAACCCTAAAGGTAACCCTAACCCTGACCCTAAACCCTAACACTAATGCTAACCCTAACCGCTAACCCTATCCCTAACCCTAACCAAACCCCTAACCCTAATCCTAACCCTGACCATAAATCAAACTCTAAACCTAATCCTAAACCTAACCCTAAACCAAACCCAAACCCTACCCCTATCCCTAACACCAATCCTAACCCTAACCCTAAACACATCCCTAACCCTAACACCAAACCCAAACTTAAACCTAACCCGAACCCTAACCCTAACCGTATCCCTAATCCCAAACCTAACCCTAACCCCAAACCAAACCCTAACCCCAACCACAATCCCAACCCTAACCCCAACCCCAATCCCAACCCTAACCCCAACCCCATTCCCAACCCCTAACCCCAACCCCAACCCAAACCCCAACCCCAACCCTAACCCTAACACTAACCCAATCACTAACCCCTAACCCTAACCCTAACCGTAAAGCTAACCCTAAACCATAACCCTAACACTAAATCTGACTCTAATTGTAAACCCTAACCCTAACCCTAATCTTAAACCCTAACCCCAACCCTATCCCTAACACTAAACCTAACCCCAACCCTAACCCTAGCCCTAACCCTAACACTAACCCTGACCCTAACCCTAACCCTAACGCTAACCCTAAACCCTAACCCAAACTCTAAACCTAAACCCTAACCCTAATCCTAACCCCTAACTCTAACCCCTAACCCCTAACCCTAACCCTAACACTAAACCTAACCGTAAAGCTAACCCTAAACCATAACCCTAACACTAAACCCAACCCTAATTCTATACCCCAACCCTAACACTAATCTTAAACGCTAACCCCAAACCTATCCCTAACCCTAAACCTAACCCCAACCCTAACCCTAACCCCAACCCAAAGCCTAACCCCAACCACAATCCCAACAATATCCCAACCCCAATCCCAACTTAACCCCAAACACAACCCTAACCCCAATCCCAACCCTAACATTCACCCTAACCCCTAACCCTAAGACTAACCCTAAACCTAAACCTCTTCTAACCCAAAACCTTCAAGTAACGCTAACCCTAACCCTAACGCTAACCCTAAACCCTAACCCAAACCCTAAACCTAACCGCTAACCCTAACCAAAACCCCTAACCCAAACCTAATCCTAACCCTAACCCCAACCCTAAAACTAACCCCAACCCCGAACCTAACCCCAACCCCAATCCCAACCCTAACCCCAACCCCAATCCCAACCCTAATCCGAACCCCAACCCAACCCCAACCCCAACCCTAATCCTGACCCTAACCCTAACCCTAACGCTATCCCTATGCTTAACCTAACCCTAAACCCTGACCCTGACTCTGACCCCTGACCCTGACCGTGACCCTAACCCTAACCCTAACGCTAACCCTAACCCTAACCCTTAACCCTAACCCTAACCCTAACTATAACCCTAAACCTAACCCTAATCCTAACCCTAACACCTAATACTAACCCTAACCCTAACCCCTAACCCTAACACTAACCCTTACCATGACCATAACCCCTAACCCTAACCCTAACCCTAACGCTAACTTGTCTAAACCTAACCCTAAACCTACCTCTACCCCTACCACTAACCCAACCGTAATCTTATCTCTAACCCTAACCAGAACCCCTAAACCTACCTGCATCACCTACCCTACCCCTAACAATAACACTATCCCTAAAGCCTAAACCATAAACCTAACCCTAACCCTAACACTAAACACTAACCCTTACCTTAAGCATAACCCAACCCTAACACTAACCCTTACCCTAACACTAACCACAACCCCTAAACATACCCCTACCCCCAGCCCTAAACCTATTCTAACCATAACCCTAAACATAAACCTCTATAACAATAAACCTAAGAGTAACGCTAACCTTAACCCTAAACCTAACCCCCACGCCAACCCTACTCTCAACCTACCCTAAACCTTGCCCTAAGCCTAACTCTAACCCTAACCCTAACATTAACCCTAACACATATCCTAAGCCTAAACTCTTTCCCCAACCCTAACCCTAAACCTTAAATCTAACCCTAATCCCTAACCCTAACCTTAACCCTAACACAAATCCTAACCCTAATCCCTAACCCTAAACTTAACCCTAACACAAATCCTAACCTGATCCCTAACCCTAACCTTAACCCTAACACAAATCCTAACCCTAATCCCTAACCCTAAACTTAACCCTAACACAAATCCTAACCCTAACCCAAACCCCAACCCTAACCCCAAAAACAACCCTATCCCTACCCTAACCCTAAACCCTGATCCTGACCCTGACCCTAACCTAACCTAACCCTAACACTAACACTAACCCTAACCCCTAATGCTAACCCTAAACCCTAACCGAAACCCTAAACCTAACCCCTAACCCTAACCCTAACCCTAACCCTAAACAAAACACCTAATCCTAACCTTAACCCTAAACACTAAACCCTAACACCAACCCTAACCATAACCCTAACCCTACAATAACACTAAATCCTAAGCCCTAACCCTAACCCTGACCCTAACCCTAACCCCTAAACCTAACACTAACCCTAATCCTAAACCCTAACCCTAAACCTAAACCCCTAACGCTAACCCTATCCCTACCCACTAACACTATCCCTAACCCTAACCAAAACCCCTAACCCTAACCCTAACCCTAAACAAAACCCTAACCCTAACCTAAACTAAACCTAAACCCCAACCCTAACCCATAACCATAAACCAAACCCTAACCCTAACCCCTAACCCCAACCCCAACAATAACCCTAACCCCAAACCTAATCCTAACCCTAACCCTATCCCTAACCCCAACCCCAACCCTAACCAGAACCACAATCCCAATCCTAAACCCAACCGCTATCCCAACCCTAACCCCAACCCCAACACTAACCCTAACCCTAATCCCTAACCCCAACCCTAACCATAACCCTAACCCCTAACCCTAACCCTAACCCTAACCCTAACCCTAACCCTAACCCCCTAACCCTAACCCCTAACACTAACCCTAACCCCTAACCCTAAGCCTAACCCCTAACCCTAACGCTAACACTAACCCTAATGCCAACCCTAACCCTAAACCCTGACCCTGACCCTGATCCTAACCCTGACCCTAACACTGACCCTAACCCTAAGGCTAACCCTAAACCATATCCCTAACTCTAACCCTAACCTAATCCTAACCCCTAACCCTAACCCTAACCAAAACCCCTAACCAAAACTTCTAACCCTTTAGGGATAGGGCTAGGTTTAGGGACAGGGCTAGTGCTAGGGCTAGGGCAAATTTTAGGGTCATGGTTAGGGTTTAGGGTTAGGGTTAGGGTTAAGATTTAGGGTTAGTATTAGGGTTATTGGTTAGGTTAGAGTTAAGATTAGTTTAGATTTAGGTTTAGGTTTAGGGTTAGTGTTAGTGTTTTTGTTAGGGATGCGGATATTGTTAGGTTTAGAGTTAGGGTTAGGGTTAGGGTAGGTTCATGCTTAGGGTTTCGGTTAGGGCTAGGGCAAGGGTTAAGGTTAGTGTTACTGTTAGGGTTAGGGTAATAAGAGGTTTAGATTTAGGGTTAGGGTTAGAATAGGGTTAGGTTTAGGGTAGGGTTAGGGTTAGAGTTGAGGTTAGGTTTAGGGGTAGGGGTAGGGGTAGGATTAGGGGTTGAGGGTAGTGTTAGGGTTAGGATTATGGTTGCATTAAGGTTAGGTTTAGGGTTTGGGGCTAGTGCTAGGGCTAGGATTTAAAGCTAGGGCTATATCTAGGGATAGGTCTAGGACTAGGTGTAGGGTTACGGTTAGGGGTAAGGGTAGGATTAGGGGTTGAGGTTAGTGTTAGTGTTAGGGTTAGGGTTGGGTTAGGGTTGGGGTTAGGGGTTATGTTTCGGATTAGGGTTAGTGTTAGTGTTAGGTTTAGAGTTAGGTCTAGTTTTAGGGTTAGGGTTAGGGTTTATGGTTTAGGGTTAGAGTTAGGGCTAGGGTTAGTTTTAGGGCAAGGACTAGTGCTAGGTCTATTGTTAGGGTTAGAGTTTAGGGTTAGTGTTAGGTTTAAGTTTAGGATTTAGGGTTAGTGTAGTTTTAGGGGTAGGGTTAGGGTTACTGGTAGCTTTTAGGGTTGAGGATTAGGTTTAGGGTTAGGGTTAGGGCTAGGGATACGGTTGGGGCTAGGGTTAGGGTTAGGATTAGGGGTTAGGGTTACGGGTAGGGGTAGGGGTAGGAGTAGGGTAAGGTGTATGGCTTGGGGTTAGGGTTAGGGTTAGGGTTAGGTTTGGGTTAGGGTTAGGGTTTGGGTTTAGAGTTTATGGTTAGGTTTAGGATTAGGGCTAGGGATAGGGTTAGGGCTATGGCTAGTGCTATGGCTAATGTTAGGGTTAGGGTTAAGGTTAGTGTTAGGGGTTAGAGGCAGCGGTAGGGGTAGGGGTTTGGGTTTGGGTTTGGGTTATCTTTAGGGTTGGGTTAGGGTTAGGGTTTAGAGTTTAGGGTTAGGGTTAGGGTTAGGGTTAGAATTAGGGCTAGGGATCGGGTTAGGGCTAGGGCTGGTGCTCGGGTTAGGGCTGGGGGCTAGGGCTAGGGTAAAGGTTAGGATTAGGGGTTTAGGGTTAGGGCTAGGGTTAGGGTTAGGATTAGAGCTAGGGCTAGGGCTAGGTCTAGAGTTAGGGTTAGGGTTAGGGTTGGGTTTGAGGTTAGGGCACAGTTAGCGTTAGGGTTGTGGTTGGGGTTGGGGTTAGGATTAGCATTACTGTTAGTTTTGGGCAAGAAGAGGTTTAGATTTAGGGTTAGGTTTAGCGTTAGGGGTTCGGGTTACAGTTAGGGTTTAAGATTACGGGTAGGGGTAGTGGTAGGGGTAGGGGTAGGGGAAGGGTTATGCGTTGGGGTTAAGTTTAGGGTTAGTATTAGTGTTGGGTTAGTGTTAGGTTTAGCATTAAGGTTAGGGTTTTAGGGTTTATGGTTATGGTTAGGTTTAGGTTTAGGGCTAGGGATAGGGTTAGAGCAAGTGGTAAGGCTAGGGCTAGGGTTAGGGTTAGGGGTTTAGTTTAGGTTTAGGTAGTGTTAGGGTTAGGGTTGGGGTTGGGGTTAGGGTTAGGGTTAGGCTTAGGGTTAGGGCTATGGCTAGGGTTAGGGCTAGGGCTAGTGCTAGGGCTGGGGCTACGGCTAGGGTTAGGGTTAGGGTAAGGTTTAACATTAGGTTTAGCGTTAGGGATAGGGCAGGGTTAGCTTTAGGGTAAGGGTTTAGAGTTATGGTTTAGGGTTAGGGTTAGGATTAGGGTAAGGGTTAGGGTTACTCTTAGTGTTAGGAGTTAGGGTTAAGGTTAGGTTTACGGTTATGGTTAGGGTTATTGTTAGGGTTCGGGTTAGGAATTAGGGTTAGTGTGAGGAATAGAGTTTAGGGTTAGGGTTAGTGTTAGGGTTAGGGTTAGGGTTGGGTTAGGTTTAGGGTTGTGGTTGGGGTTAGGGTTAAGTTTAGGGTTAGCGTTACTGTTAGGGTAAGGGTTAGAAGAGGTTTAGGTTTAGGGTTAGGTTTAGAAAAAGGTTACGGTTAGGCTTAGGCTTTAGAGTTATGATTAGGGTTAGTGTTAGTATTGGTGGTTACAGTTAGGGTTAGCATTAGGGTTAGGGTTGTGTTAGCATTAGTGTTAGGGTAAGTGTTTGGAGTTAGGGTTAGGTTAGGGTTTAGGGTTTAAGGATCGGGTTATGTTTATGGTTATGGTTAGGGTTGTTTTAAGGTTAGGGTTACGGGTAGGGTAAGGGGTAGGGGTACGGTTTGTGTGTAGGGTTAGTGTTATGGATAGGTTTTGGTTAGCGTTTGGGTTAGGGTTATGGTTAGGGTATAAGGTTTAGGGTTAGGGTTAAGGTTTGGGGTTTAGGGTTATGGTTATGGTTAGGGTTAGGGTTAGGGCTAGGGCTAGTGTTAAGTCAAGGGCTAGTGCTGGGGCTAGGGCTTCGGCTAGGGCTAAGGTTAGGGTTAGGGTTAGTGTTTAGGGTAGGGGTTAGGTTTAGGTTTAGGAATTAGGGTTAGGGTTAGGGATATGTTTAGGGCTAGGGTGAGAGTTAGGGTTAAGGGTTAGGGTTATGTGTAGAAGTAGGGGTAGCGGTAGGGGAAGGGGTTAGGGTTAGGATTAGTGTGAGGTTTTAGGGTTTAGGATTAATGTTAGGTTTACGGTTAGGTCTAGGGATAGGGTTAGGGCTAGGGTTAGGTTTAGTGTTAGGGTTAATATTATGGTTAGGGTTAGGTTTAGGTTAGTGTTAAGGTTAGGGTTAGTGTTACTCTTAGGGTTTGGGTTAGGGTTAGGGTTAGGGTTTAGGGTTTAGAGTTAGAATTATGTTTACGTAAAGGGTTAAGTTTAGGGTAAGTGCTAGGGCTAGGGTTAGGGTTAGGGGGTTAGGGTTAGGGTTAGGGTTAGGTGTAAGTGTAGGAGTAGGGTTAGTGTTAGTGTTACGGTTAGGGGTTAGGGTTAGTATTAGTTTTCAGGGTAGTGGTATGGGGATGGGTTGGGGTCAGGGGTTAAGTTTAGTGCTATGGTTGGTTTAGGTTTGTTTTTAGGGTTAGATTTAGGGTTAATGTTAGCGTTAGGGCTAGAGATAGGGTTAGAGCTAGGGCTATTGCTAGGGCTATGGCTATGGCGTAGACTAGGGTTAGGAATAGGGTTAGACTTTTGGGTTAGGGTATGGTTTAGGTTTATGGTTAATGTTAGGGGTTAGGGTTAGGGTTAGGGTTAGAGTTATCGGTTAGGGGTAGGGTTTACGGGTAGGGGAATGGGCTGAAGTTAGTGTTAGGGTTAGGGTTTGGTTACGGTTAGGGTTAGGGTTAGGGTTTATGGTTTAGTGTTAGAGTTAGGGTTGGGTTTAGGGTTAGGGATGGAGTTAGGGTTAGGGTTCAGAGTTAAGGTTAGTGTTAGATTTAGGGTTAGGGATTAGTGATAGGCGTAGGGGTATATGTTGTGTTACATTTAGATTTAGGGTTAGTGTTAGGATTTAGGTTTAGGTTTAGGGGTTAGTGTTAGGGTTAGAGGTAAGGTTAGAGGTTGTAGTTAGTGTTAGGTTTAGGGATAGGGTTAGGTTTGGGTTAGTGTTAGGATTAGGGTTAGTGTTTACTGTCAGTGTTAAGTTTAGGGTTAGGGTTTAGGTTTTAAGGATAGTGTTACCTTTAAGGTTAGGGTTAGTGTTAGGAGTAGGGGTAGGGATAGGGGTGGTGGTTAAGGTTAGGATTAGTGTTAAGGTTAGGGTTGTGTTAGGGGTAGGGGTAAGGGTAGGTAGATGGGAAGTAGTAGGTTTAGGGTTAGGGTTAGACGAGTTAGGGTTAAGATTAGGGATAGGGTTACGGTTAGGGTTAGGGTTAAATGTAAGGTTTCGGGTTAGGGTTAGTGTTAGGGTTTAAGTTTAGGGATAGCGTTTGAGTAAGGGTTAGGTGTTAGGGTTTTGGTTAGGTGTTAGGGTTATGGATAGGGGTAGAGGTATGGGTAGGGGCATTGGTTGGGATTAGCGATACGTTAAGGTTAGTGTTAAGGTTAGTGTTAGGGCTTAGGGGCTAGGGTTAGAGTTAAGGTTATGGATAGAGTTTAGGGGTAAGGTTAGGGTTAGGATTAGGGTTAAGGTTTAGGGTTAGTGTTATGGGTTGTGGTTAGGGTTACGGTCAGGTTTGGGATGAGGTTAGGGTTAGGGTTAGGGTTTAGAGTTCATGGGTAGGATTCTGGTTAGGGTTACTGCTGGGGTTAGGTCTAGGGTTAGGGTTAGGGTGAGGGTTAGGGTTAGGGTTAGGGTTAGGGTTATGGTTAGGGTTAGGGTCAGTGTCAGGGTCAGGGTTTAATGTTAGGTTTAGGATTAGGGTTAGCGTTAGGGTTAGGTTTACCGTTAGGGTTGGGGTTAGGGTTAGGGTTGAGGTTAGGGTTAGGGTTGGGATTAGGGTTAGGGTTGGGGTTAGGGTTAGGGTTAGGTGTTTTGGTTAGGGTTAGGGTTAGGGTTAAGGGTCAGGTTTAAGGTTAGGGTTAGGGTTAGTGTTAGGGTTTAAGGTTAAGGTTAGCGTTTGAGTTAGGGTTAGGTGTTAGGTATATGGTTAGGTCTTAGGGTTAGGGATAGGGGTAGAGGTCGAGGAAGGGCCATTGGTTTGGGTTAGGGATAGGGTTAGGATTTTGTTAGGGTTAGGGTTAGGGGTTGGGTTTAGGGTTTGGGATAGGGGATAGGTTTAGGTTCAGGGATAGGGTTAGGGTTAGGGTTTAGCGTTAGTGTTAGTTTTAGGGATAGGATTAGGTTTAGGGTCAGGGTCAGGGTCAGGTTCAGGGTCAGAGTCAGGGTCAGGGTTTAGGGTTAGTTTTAGCGTTAAGGTTAGGGGTTAGGGTTAGAGTTAGGTTTAGTGTTAGTGTTAGGGGTTAGGGTTAGGGTTAAGGTAAGGGTTAGGGGTTAGAGTTAATGCTAGGGTTAGGTTAGGGATAGGGTTGGGGTCAGGGTTACGGTTCACGTTAGGTTTAGGGTTGGGGTTAGGGTTAGGGTTAGGATTTAGGGTTATTGTAGGGTTAGGATTATGGTTAGGGTTAGTTATAGGTTTTAGGTTTGAGGGTTAGGGTTAGGGTTAGGGTTAGGGGTTTTAGTTAGGGCCAGGGTCAGGGTTTAGGGTATAGGGTTAGGGTTTGTGTTAGAGTTAGCATTACCGTTAGGTTTAGCGTTAGGGTTTGGGTTAGGGGTTAGGGTTAGGGTTAGTATTAGAGTTAGTGGTTAGGGTTAGTGTTAGGGTTAGTGGTTAGGGATAGGGTTAGGGTAAGATTTAGCGTTGAGGTTGGGGTTAGGGTTGGGGTTGTGGTTAGGTTTGGAATTGGGGTTGGTGTTAGGGTTGGGATTGTGGTTGGGGTTAAGGTTGGTGTTGGGGTTAGGGTTAGGGTTGGGATTAGGGTTAGTGTTAGGGTTAGAGTTATGGTTAGGGTTAGGGTTAGCATTACTCTTAGGATTAGGGTTAGAAGAGTTTTAGTGTAAGGGTTAGTGTTAGGGTTAGGTTTAGGGGTTGGGGTTAGGGTTAGGGTTGGGGTGGGATTGGGGTTGGGGTTAGGGTTGGGATTGTGGTTGGGGTTAGTGTTGGGGTTGGGTTTGGGGTTAGGTTTGGGGTTAGGTTTAGGTTTCGGGTTATGGTTGGGGTTAGGGTTAGCGTTGGGTTTGGGGTTAGGGTTAGTGTTGGGGTTGGGGTTAGGATTAGGGTTGGTGTTAGGGTTACGTTTAGGGTTAGGCTTAGGTTTAGGGTTTGGTTTAGGGTTAGGGTTAGGGTTAGAGTTTGGTTTAGGGTTAGGTTTATGGGTAGGTTTAGGGTTAGAGTTTGGTTTAGGGTTAGGGTTAGGTTTAGGGTTAGGGGTTTTGGTTAGGGTTAGGTTTAGGGGTTACGGTTAGAGTTAGGTTTAGGGCTTAGGGTTAGGGTTAGTGTTAGGGATTAGGGTTAGCGTTACGGTTAGGGGTTAGGGTTAGGGTTAGGATTAGGCTTAGGTTCAGTGTCAGTGTCAGGGTTTAGAGTTAGGGTTAGCATTAGGATTAGCGTTAGGTTTAGGGATAGGGTTAGGGTTAGGGTTAGGGTTAGGGTTGGGGTTACGGTTAGGGTTAGGATTAGGTTTAGGTTGTTAGGGTTAGGGTTTAGGGTTAGGGTTAGGTTTAGTGTTAGGGTTAGGCTTAGGGGTTAGGGTTAGGGTTAGTGTTAGGGGTTTTGGTTACGGTTAGCATTAGGGTTATGGTTTGGTTTAGGGTTAGCGTTAGGGTTACAGTTTAGGTTTAGAGTTAGGGTTAGGGTTAGTGTTAGTGTTATGGTTAGGGTTAGGGTTAGGGGTTTGGTTATGGTTATGGTTAGGGTTTGATTTAGGGTTAAGATTAGGGTTAATATTAGGGTTAGGGTTAGGTTTAGGGTTAGGGATAGTGTTAGGTTTAAGGTTAGGGTTAGGGTTAGAGTTAGGCCTAGGGCTAGTTTTAGTGTAGGTGTAGGGTAGGATTGGCGTTGGGGTTATGTTTAGGGTTAAGGTTAGCGTTACTATTATGTTTATTGTTATAGAGGGTAGGTTTATGTTTATGGTTAGAATAGGGTTAGGGCTAGTGTTAGGGGTTGGTTTAGAAGTTGTCGTGAGTGTTAGGGTTAGGGTTAGTTTTACGGTTTGGTTAGGGTTAAGGTAAGGGTTAGTGTTTAGTGTTAGGGTTAGGGTAAGTTATGGTTTAGAGTTTAGGGATAGGATTATGGTTTTGGGTAGGGGTAGTGGTGCAGGTAGGATTAGGGGTTGTGGTTCAGGTTAGGGATAAGGTTACGGTTGGGTTAGGGGTAGGGGTAGAGGTAGGGTTAGGTTTAGGTTTAGACGAGTTAGGGTTAGGGTTAGGGTTAGCAATTAGGGTTAGAAGTTAGGGTTAGGGTTAGGGTTTAGTGTTAGGGTTAGGGTTAGGTTTTAGTGTTAGGGCTAGTATTTGAGTTAGGATTAAGAGTTAGGGTTAGGTGTAGGTTTAGGGTTTAGCGTTAGGGTTAGGGATAGGGCTAGAAGTAGGGTTAAAGGTATGTGTGGGGTAGGGTTAGGGTTAGGGTTGGGTTAGGGTTAAGGATAGGGTTAGGGTTAGAGATTAGGCTTAGGGTTAGTGTTAGGTTTTAGGGTTAGCGTTACGTTTAGGGTTAGCGTTAGGGTTAAGATTAGGGTTAGGTTCAGTGTCAGGGTCAGGGTTTAGGGTTAGGGTTAGTGTTAGCATTATTGTTAGCTTTAGGGTTAGGGATAGGGTTAGAATTAGGGTGGGGGTTAGTGTTAGTGTTGGGGTTGGGGTTAGGGTTGGGGTTGGGGTTGGGGTTAGGGTTACGGTTAGGGTTAGGATTAAGTTTAGGTTGTTAGGGTTAGGGTTTAGGGTTAGGGTTAGGTTTAGAGTTAGAGTTAGGCTTAGGGGTTAGGGTTAGGGTTAGGGTTAGGGATTTTGGTTACGGTTAGAGTTAGGGTTATGGTTTGGTTTAGGGTTAGGTTTAGAGTTAGTGTTAATGTTATGTTTTGGGCTAGGGATAGGATTAGAGTTAGGGCTAGTGCTACGGCTAGGGATAGGGCTAGGGCTAGGGCACGGTTTAGGGTTAGTGTTTTGTGTTATTGTTAGTGTTAGAGTTAAGGTTAAGTATAGTGTTAGGGGTTAGGGTTAGAGTTAGGGAGAGTGTTAGGGTTAAGGTTAGAGTTAGGGATTATGGTTAGTGTTAGGGTTAGTGTTTAAGGTTAGGGTCAGAAAAAGACTTTAGGCTTAGGATATGTGTTAGGATTAAAGTTAGGGTTATGGTTAGAGTTAGGCCTAGGGCTAAGTTTAGGGTAGGTTTAGGGTAGGGTTGGCGTTGGGGTTAGGTTTAGGGTTAAGGTTAGCCTTACTATTAGGTTTATTGTTATAGACAGTTAGGATTAAGGTTAGGGTTAGAATAGAGTTAAGGCTAGGATTAGGGGTAGAATTAAGGGTTGTGGTTAGTGGTAGGGTTATGGTTAGTTTTAGGGTTGGGTTAGGGTTAAGGTAAGGGTTAGTGTTTAGTGTTAGGGTTAGGGTTAGGGTTAGGGTTTAGGGTTTAGGGATAGGGTTATGGGTATGGGTAGGGGTAGTGGTGAAGTAGGTTTATGGGTTGTGGTTAGGGTTAGGGATAAGGTTACGGTTGGGTTAGCGGTACTGGTAGAGGTAGGGTTAGGGTTAAGTTTAGACGAGTTAGGGTTAGGGTTATGATTAGGGTTAGGGTTGGGGGTTTTTGTTAGGGTAAGGGTTAGCGTTAGGGTTAGGGGTAAGGATTAGGGTTAGGGTTAGGGGTTAGGGTTAGTGTTAGGATTAGGTGTTAGGGTTAGGGTTAGGTGTAGGTTTAGGGTTAGGGTTAGGGTTTAGGGTTAGGATTAGTGTTAGGATTAGGGTTAGGGTCACGGTCAGGGTCAGGATCAGGGTCAGAGTCAGGTTCAGGGTTTAGTGTTAGGATTAGCGTTAGGGGTAGAGTTAGGTTCAGGGTTAGGGTTAGCATAGGGGTTAGTGTTAGGTTTAGGCTTAGGGTTAGTGGTTAGGGTTAGTGTTAGGGTTACGTTAGGGTTAGAGGTGGGGTTAGGGTTGGGGTTAGGGTTAGGGTTAGGGTTAGGATTCAGGGTTATTTTAGGGTTAGGGTTATGATTAGGTTTAGTGTTAGGTTGTAGGTTTTAGGTTTAGGTTTAGGGTTAGGTTAGGGTTAGGGTTGGGGTTAGGGTTAGAGTTAGGGTTGGGGTTAATGTTAGGGTTAGGGTTATGGTTACAGTTAGGGGTTAGAGTTAGTTTTAGGGTTAGGTTAGGGTTAGGGTTGGGGTTGGGGTTAGGGTTAGGGTTAGGGTTTGGTTTAGGATTAGGGTTTGGTTTAGGGTTTAGGTTTAGATTTAGGATTCGAGTTAGGTTTAGGATTTGGGTTTGGTTTAGGGTTAGGGGTTTTGTTTAGGGTTAGGGATAGGATTAGCGGTTAGGGATAGGTTTAGGATTATGGTTAGGGTTTAGGGTTAGGGTTAGGGTTAGGCTTAGGGTTTAGGATTAGGGTTAGGGTTAGGGTTAGGGTTTAGGTTTAGAACTACGGTTAGTGTTAGTGATGGGATTACGGTTAGGGTTAGGGTCACGGTCAGGGTCAGGGTTTAGGGTTAGGGTTAGCATTAGGGTTAGCGTTAGCTTAGGGTTAGCGTTTTGGTTAGGGTTAGGGTTAAGGTTAGGGGTTAGGGTTAGGGTTAGGGTTATGGTTAGGGTCAGGGTCAGGGTCAGGGTTTAGGGTTAGGTTTAATGTTAGGGCTAGCTTTAGGGTGGGGTTTGGTTTAGGGTTAGCTTAGAGGTTAGTGTTAGGGTTAGGGTTAGGGTTAGTGGTTAGGTTTAGTGTTAGGATTAGTTTAGTGTTAGGTTGGTGTTGGGGTTAGGGTTGGGATTCGGGTTGTGGTTAGGATTGGGATTGTGGTTCTGGTTATGGTTGGGGTTGGGGTTAAGGTTAGGGTTGGGGTTTTTAGTTAGGGTAAGGCTTAGAGATAGGGTTTGTGTTAGAGTTAGGCCTAGGGCTAGGGTTAGGGTAGGTTTAGAGTAGGTTTGGCGTTGGGGTTAGGTTTAGGGTTAAGGTTAGCGTTACTATTAGGTTTATTGTATGGGTTAGAGTTAGGGTTAGGGTTAGAGATAGATTTAGGGTTGGTGTTAGGTTAGGGTTAGGGTTAGGGTTAGGGTTAGGGTTAGGGTTAGGGGTTAGGGTTAGGGGTTAGGGTTAGTGTTAGGGTTACGTTTAGAGGTTAGGGTTAGGGTTAGGGTTAGAGGTTAGGGATAAGTTTAGGGTTAGGGTTAGGGCTGAGGTTGGGGTTAGGGTTGGGATTGGGGTTAGGGTTGGGATTGTGGTTGGGGTTAGTGTTGGGATTGTGGTTGGGGTTAGGGTTGGGGTTGGGGTTAGGGTTAGGATTAGGGTTAGGTTTAGGGTTGGGTTAGGTTTAGGGTTAGGGTGAACGTTAGGTTTAGGGTTAGCGTTACTCTTAGGTTTAGGGTTAGAAGAGGGTTAGGGTTAGGGTTAGGGTTAGGGTTAGGGGTTAGAGTTAGGGTTAGGTTAGGGGTTAGCGTTATGGTTAGGGTTAGGGGTTAGGGTTAGGGTTAGGGTTAGGGTTAGCTTTGGGTTAGGGTTTGGTTAGGGTTAGGGTTAGGGTTAGGGGTTTTGGTTAGGGATAGGGTTAGGTTTAGGGATTAGGGTTAGGCTTTAAGGTTAGGGTTAGAGGTTAGGGTTACTGTTAGGGTTAGGGTTTAGGGTTAGCTTTAGGGTTAGGGTAAGAGTTAGGGTTATGGTTAGGGGTTAGGGTCAGGATCACGGTCAGGTTCAGGGTCAGGGTTTAGGTTTAGGGTTAGCGTTAGGGTTAGCATTAGTGCTAGGGTTAGCGTTAGGGTTAGGGTTAGGGTTAGGCATTAGGGTTAGTGTTAGGGTTAGAGTTACGGGTTAGGGTTAGGGTTAAGGTTAGGGGTTAAGGTTAGGGTTAGGTTTGGGGTAGGGATTTGGGTTGTGGTTGGGGTTAGGGTTGGAATTGGGGTTGGGGTTACGGTAGGGTCGGGGTTAGGGTTAGGGTTGGGGTTAGGGTTAGGGTTAGGGTTGGTTTAAGGGTCAGGGTTGGGGTTGGGATTAGCGTTAGGGTTGTGGTTGGGCTTAGAGTTAGGGTTGGTGTTAGGGTTAGGTCTAGGGCTAGGGCTAGGGTTAGGGCTGGGCTAGGGCTAGGGTTAGGGTTAAGATTGGTGAGTTTTAGGGTTAGCGTTATTGGTAGTGTTAGGATTGGGTAAGGGTTAAGGTTAGGGTTAGGGATAGGGTTAGGGTTAGTGTTAGGGTTTAGGGTTAGGGTTAGGGGTTAGGGTTGGGTTTAGGTTTAGGGTTTAGCGTTAGTGTTAGGTTTAGGGTTTGTGTTAGGGTTACGGTTAGGGTTAGTGTCAAGTTCAGGATAAGGTTCAGGGTTTAAGGTTAGGGTTAGCCGTTGTGTTAGCATTAGCGTTAGGGTTAACGTTAGGGTTAGGGTTAGGGTCAGGGGTTAGGGTCAGGGGTTAGGGTTAGTGTTAGGGTTGGGGTAGGGGTTACTGTTGGGGTTGGTGTTAGGGTTGGGATTGGGGTTGGTGTGAGAGTTAGTGTTGGGGTTAGGGTTAGGGCTGGGGTTAAGGTTAGGGTTAGGGTTGGGGTTAGGATTAGGGTTGGGGTTCGTGTTAGGGTTAGGGTTGAGGTTAGTTTTAGGCTTAGGGTTGGTGTTAGGTTTTGGGTTATGGTTAGGTTTAAGGTTAGGTTTAGGGTTAGGGTGAGGGTTTAGGTTTAGGGTTAGGGATAGGGTTAGGATTGGTGAGTTTTAGGGTTAGATTTAGGGGTAGTGGTAGGGTTGGGTTAAGGTTAAGATTAGGGTTAGGAATATGATTAGGGTTCGGGTTAGTGTTAGGGTTTAGGGTTAGGCTTAGGGGTTAGGGTGTGGGTTAGGTTTAGGGTTTTGGGTTGGGGTTAGGTTTAGGGTTTAGGGTTGGGGTTAGGTTTAGGGTTTAGGGTTAGCGCTAGGTTTAGGGTTTGTGTTTGGGTTACGATTAGGTTTAGGGTCAAGTTCAGGATCAGGTTCAGGGTTTAGGGTTATGGTTAGCTGTTGTGTTAGCATTAGCGTTAGGGTTAACTTTAGGGTTAGGTTTAGGGTCAGGGGTTAGGGTTAGGGTTAGGGTTAGGGTTAGAGTTAGCGTTTGGGTTAGCGTTGGGATAGGGTTAGCATTAAGGCTAAGGCTATGTTTAGTGCTAGGACTAGGGATATTTTTAGGGGTAGGCTAGGGCTAGGGCTAGGGTTAGGGTTAGGAATAGAGGTAGAGGTATGGTTGGGGGTTGTAGTTAGTGTAAGGGTTATGGTTAGGGTTAGGGATTGGTTAGGGGTAGGGTTAGACTTAGTGTATAGTGTTTAGTGTTAGTGTTAGGGTTTAGGGTTTAGGGATATGGTTAGGGTTAGGGTTAGGATTAAGGGGAGGAATAGGGTTAGGGATTGTGTTTAGGGTTAAGGTTAGGGTTAGGGTTGTGTTAGGGTTAGGGTTATTGTTACGGTTTAGGGTTTAAGGTTAGAGTTAGGGTTAGGGTTAAGGTATAGGGTAGGGTTAGAGTTATGATTTTGGGTTAGGGTGAGGGTTAGAGTTAGGTATTAGAGAATAGGTTTAGTGTTAGGGTTATGGTTAGGGATTAGGGATAGGGTTAGGACTAGGGCTAGTTCTAGGGCTAGGGCTAGGGAAAGGGTTAGGGTTAGTGTTTAGTGTTATGGTTAGGGTTAGAGTTAAGGGTAGGGATAGTGTAAGGGGTTAGGGTTAGGGTTACGGTTAGGGTTAGGGTTAGGGATAGAGTTAGGGTTAGGAATTAGTGTTAGGTTCAGTGTTAGGGTTTGGGGTTAGGGTTAGGGTTAGGAAAAGGGTTTAGGCTTAGAATAGGTGTTAGGGTTAAATTAGGGTTAGGGTTAGAGTTAGGCCCAGGGCTAGGGTTGGGTTACGGTAGACTTAGGGTTAGGGTTAGTTTTTAGTGTTAGGGTTAAGGTTAGGGTTAGGGTTTAGGGTTTAGGAATAGGATTAGGGTTAGGGTGAGGTTTATGTTTAGGGCTAGGTATAGTTTAAGGGCTAGGGCTAGTGCTATGGCTAGGGCTAGAGCTCGGGCTATGGTTACGGTTAGGGTTAGGGTTTGAGGTTAGGGTTAGGGTTATGATTTAGAGTAAGGGTTAGGGTTAGGATCAGGGTCTGGTAAGGGTAGGGTTGGCTTTGGGGTTAAGTTTAGGGTTAGGTTTAGCGTTACTATTAAGTTTAGGGTTAGAAGAGGGTTAGGTTTAGGGTTAGGGTTAGAATAGGGTTCGGGTTAGGGTTAGGGTTAAGTTTAGGGGTTGTGGTTAGTGTTATGGTTAGGGTTAGTGTTAGGGTCGGGTTAGGGTTAAGGTAAGGGTTAGTGTTTAGTGTTAGAGTTAGGGTTAGGGTTACAGTTTAGGGTTTAGGGATAGGGGTGGGGTAGGGGTAGGGTTAGGGTTTGTGGTTAAGTTTAGGGTTAGGGTTAGAGTTAGGGTTAGGGGTAGGGGTAGGGATAGGGTTAGGGGTACGGGTAGGTTTAGACGAGTAAGGGTTAGGGTTAGGGTTATGGACAGTGTTAGGTTTATGGTTATGTTTAGGGTTAGAGTTAGGTTTAGGGTTAGGGTTAGAGCTACAATTAGGGTTAGGGTTAGATTTATGGATTAGGGTTAGGTTTAGGTTTAGGTAGGGTTTAGGGTTAGTGTTAGGGTTAGTGTTAGTGTTAGGGTTAGGGTTAGTGTTAGTTTAAGGGTTACGGTTATGGTTAGGGTTCGGGGTAGGGGTAGTGGTAGGGGAATGGGTTGGAGTTAGGTGTACGGTTAGTTTCATTGTTGTGTAAGGATTAGGGTTAGTGTTAGTATTTAGGGTTAGGGTTAGTGTTAGGGTTTAGGGTTTAGTGATAGTGTTAGGGTAAGGGATAGGGTTAGGGTTAGGGTTAGGGTTAGAGTTGGGTTAGGGTTACGCTTAGAGTTATGGTTTAATGTTTAGGGTTAGGGTTAGGGTTAGGGTTAGGGTTTAGTGTTAGGTTATGGGTCAGGTTTAGGGTTAGAGTTTAGGGTAGGGGTAGTGTTATGTTTTGGGGTTTGGGATAGGGTTAGGGTTAGGGTTGGGTTAGTGTTAGGGTTAGGGTTAGGGTTTAGGGTTTAGGATTAAGGTTAAGAATAGGGTTAGGGTTAGGCCAGGGATAGGGTTAGGCCTAGGGCTAGTGCTAGTGCTAAGGCTAGGGTTAGGGGTAGTGTTAGGGTACGGTTAGGGGTAGGGTTGGGGTTGGGGTTAGGGATAAGATTATGGTTAAAGTTAGGGTTAGGGTTAGGGTACAATTAGGGTTAGGATCAGAAGAGGTTTCGGTTTAGGGTTAGGGTTAGAATAGTGTTAGGGTTAAGGTTAAGGTTAGGGTTAGGGTATGGTTAGGGGTAGGGTTTGTGTTGGGGTTAGGGTTAGGTTTAGGGTTTAGGGTTAAGGTTTGGTTCAGAGTTAGGGTTAGGTGTTAGGGGTAGTGTTAGTGGTAGGAGTATGGGTTTGGGTTTGGGTTGGGGTTAGGGTTAGATTTCTGGTAATGGTTGGTGTTATGATTAGCGTTAGGGTAGGGATAGTGTTGGGTTAGGGTTAGGTGTAGGGGTATGTTTAGGGTAGGGTTTAGGGTAAGGTTAGGGTTAGGGTTGAGGTTGGGGTTGGGGTTAGGGTTAGGGTTTAGGGATAGGGTTAGGGTTAGGGTTAGGGTTTAGGGATAGGGTTAGGGTTAGTGTTAGGTGTTAGGGGTAGGGATACGGGTTGGAGTTAGGATTAGGGTTAAGATTGGGTTAGGGTTAGTGTTAGGGTTAGGGTTTAGGGTTAGGGTTATTTTTATGCTAGTGTTAGGGTTAGGGTTAGTGTTAGGGTTAGGGTTAGGGTAGGGTTAGTGTTTTGGTTAGGGTTAGGTTAGGGTTTAGGGTTAGGGTTAGGGATAGGGTTGGTGTTAGTGTTAGAGTTAGTGTTAAGATTGGATTTAGGGTTAGGGTTAGGGTTAGGTTTAGGTTTAGGGGTAGGGTTAGCGATAGGGTTAGTATTAAGGTTAGCGTTATGGTTTGGGTTAGGGTTTGGTAAGGGTTAGGGGTAGGAGTAGGGGTAAGGTCAGGGGAATGGGTTGGGGTTAGGGCTAGGGTTTGGGTTAGGGTTGGGTTAGGGTTTGGGTTTTTCTAGGGTTAGGATTTAGGGTTTAGGGTTAGGGTTGAGGGTAGTGGTAGGTTTAGGCCTAAGGATAGGCTTAGGCCTGGGGCTAATGTTAGGGCTGTGGCTAGGGCTAGGCTAGGGTCAGGGTTAGTGTTGGGGTTTAGGGTTAGGGTTTAGGGTTAAGGTTAGTGATAGGGTTAGTGTTAGTGTTAGGGTTAGTGTTAAGGTTGGTTGGGGTTAGGGTTAGCATTAGGATTAAGTTTAGGGTTATTGTTAGGGTTAGGGTTAGTGTTAGGGTTAGCGTTAGTGTTAGGGTTAGGTTTTGGTTAGGGTTAGGGGTAGGGGTAAGTGTAGGCTTATGTGTTGTGGATTTGCGTTAGGTTTTGGGTTAGGTTTGGGTTAGGGTTAGGGTTAGTTTTAGGGTTAGAGTTTAGGGTTTATGGTTAGGGTTAAAGTTAGGGGTAGGGTTAGACCTAAAGATAGGGTTAGGCCTATGGCGAGTGCTAGGGTTAGGGCTAGGGCTAGAATAGAGTTAGGTTTAAGGTTTAGTGTTAGGGTTAGGGTTAGGTTTTAGAGTTAGGGTTAGGGTTAGGTTTAGTGTTAGTGTTAGGGTTGCTGTTAGTTTTACGGTTAGGTTATGTTTTGGCTTAGGATAGGTTTAGGTTTAGGGTTGTTGTTGGGGTTAGGGATAGGATTAGGGTTAGCGTTACTGTTAGGATTACGGTTAGAAGTGGTTTTCGGTTTAGGGTTATGGTTAGAATAGGGTTTGGGTTAATGTTAGGTTATATTTAGGATAAGGTTAGGATTAGGTTTGTGGTTGGGGTTAGGGTTAGGGGTTAGGGTTAGGTTTAGTGTTAGGTTTGCGTTATGGTTAGGGTTACGGTTAGTGTTTAGGGTTAATGTTAGGGTTAGGGATTAGGGTTAGGGTTAGAGTTGGGTTAGGGTTAAGGTTTAAGGTTTATGGTTATGGTTAGGGTTAGGGCTTATGGTTAGGGTTTGGCTCAGTGTTAGGGTTAGGGGTTAGGGGTAGGGGTAGGGTAAGGGGTAGTGTTAGGGTTAGGGTTGAGTTAGGGTTAGGGTTACGTTTATTGTTCAGGGTATAGGGATAGGGTTAGGGTTATTGTTAGGCCTAGGGAGAGGGTAAGGATTAGGGTCAGGGTTAGAGTTGGGTTACGTTTAGGGTTAAGATTTAAGGTTTAGGGGTAGGGGTAGGGGTAGGGGTATCTGTTGGGGTTTGGGTTAGGGTTAGGATTGGGTTAAGGTTAGTGAAAGGGTTGGAATTCAGCCCTAGCATTAACCCTAACGCTAACGCTAATCCAAACCTAACCCTAACCATAACCCTAACCTCAATCCCTAACCCTACCCTTAACTCTAACCCTAACCCTTTCCCAAATCCCTGATCCCTAACCCTCAATCTGACCCTAAACACAAACCCTAACCCTAACCCTAAAACTAATCATAACCCTAACCCAAACTCAAAACCTAACACTGAACCCTAACCCTAACCCTAACCCCTAACCGTAACCGTAACCCTAACCCTAACCCTAACACTAACTC
The DNA here is from genome assembly GCA_917880005.1 of Nanger dama. NCBI lineage: Eukaryota > Metazoa > Chordata > Mammalia > Artiodactyla > Bovidae > Nanger > Nanger dama. Next base: position 6,350 of record CAKJTW010000618.1, on the reverse strand, counting down.
GTCTAAACCTAAACATAACCCAACCATACCTCTACCCCCACACTTAACCCTAAACCTAACCCAAACCTACCCCTACACCTAACCCTAACCTAAACCTAACAAAACCCTACCCCTACCCTTAACGTTAACCCGAAAACTCACCCAACCCTAACACTAACCCTAGCCCTAGCCCAAGCCCCTAACCCTAGCCCTAGCCCTAGATCTAACCCTAGCACTAGCCGTAACCCTAACCCTAAACATAACACTAAACTCTAAACCCTAAACATAAACCTAACCCAAACCCAAACCTAACCACAACCCCTAAACCTACCCTTAAACTTAATACTAACCCTAACCATAGGCCTTGCCCTAGCCCTAGCATTAACCCTAACCCTAAACATAAACAACCCTAATCCTAACCTTAACACTTTCTGAAACCCTATCTCAAAACCAGAACTCTAACCCTAACCCTGAACACTAACCCCAACCCTAAGTAAACGAAACCTGAACCTAACCATAATGCTAAACCTAACCCTAACCCTAATCCTAAGCCCTAACACTAACCCTAACCCTAACCCCTAACCCTAACCCTATCCCTAACCCCTAACCCTAACCCAACTCTAACCCTAAACCTAATCCTAAATCTAACAATAATCCCTAACCTTAACCCTAATACCTAACCCTAACACTAACCCTAAACCTAACCCTAACACCAAACCCAAACTTAACCGTAACCCCAACCCTAACCCAGGTCTAACTCTAACCCCAACACTAAAGCTAACCTGAATCCCAACCCTAAACCCAACCACAATCCCAATCCCAATCCCAACCCTAACCCCAACCTCAACCCTAACCCCAACCCAAACCTTAACCCTAAACATAAGCCTAACTCCTAACCCTAAACCTAACCCTAACACTAACTCTAACCACTAATCCTAACCCTAAACCTAACCCTAATGCTAACCGTAACACTAATGCTAACCCTAACGCTAAACTTAACCCCAAACACTGACCATGACCCTGACCCTAACCCTAAACCTATCACTAACACTAACCGTAACCCTAACGCTAACCCTAAACCCTAACCCTAACCCTAACACTAATCCTAAACTCTAACTCTAACTCTAACCCTATCTTTAAACCCTAACACTAACATTAATCCTAATCCTAACCCCTACCCTAACTGAAACCTTAACCAAAACCCCTAACCCTAACCCTAACCCTGACCCTTAACCCTAACTCTAAGCCCTAACCCTAACCCTAAACCCTAACCACTAACCAACCCTAACCCTAACCCTAACCCTAAAACCTAACCCTAAAACTCTTCTAACTCTAAACCTAAGAGTAACGCTAACCTTAACCCTAACCCCTACACCAACCCTATCCCTAACCGTAATCCTAACCCCTAACCCTAACCCTAACCCTAAACCCTAACTGTAACCCTAACCCTGACAATAAACCTAATAGTAATGATAACCTTAACCCTAAAGCTAATCCCAACACCAACCATACCCTAACCCTACACAAACCCTAACCATCGCACTAGGCCTAACTCTAACCCTAACCCTAACTTTAACACTAACACATATCGTAAGCCTAAGTACTTTCCCTAACCCTAAGACTAAACCCTAACCCTAACCTTAAACCTAACCCTAACACTAACACTAGCCCAAGCACTAGCCCTATCACTAGACCTAGCACTAGCCCTAGTCCTAAACCAATCCCTAGTCTGAACCATAACCCTAACCCTAAACCAAACCCTAAAACTAAGCAAAATTTCTAACCCTAACCCTAACCTTAACCCTAAACCTCTAAAAACCCTAAGTCTAAGAGTAACGCTAACCCTAACCCTAACCCTAACCCTAAACCCTAAACCTAACCCTAACCCTAACCTAACCTTAACCCTAACCCTAAAACCTAAAACTAATCCTAACCCTAACCCTTAGCCCTTACCCTGACACCAACCCTTACCTAACCCTAACCCCTAACCTAACCCCAACCCCAACCCCAACCCTAACCCTAACCCCAACCCCAACCTTAACCCTAAACACAACTCTAACCCTAACCCTAACCCCAACCCTAACTCTAACCCCTACCCCAACACTAACCCTAACCCTATTCATAACCCCTAACCCTAAACCTAATCCTAAAGCCTAACACTAACCCTAACCCGAACCCTAACCAAAACCCCTAACTCTAACCCTAACCCTAACCCTAATCCAAACCCTAACCCTAACCCTAACCCTAACACCTAAACCTAACCATAACCCTAAACCTCTTCTAACCCTAAAACTAAGAGTAACGCTAACCCTAACCCTAACTCTAAACCTAAACCTAACCCTACCTCGAACCCTAACTCTAACCCTAAACCAAACCCTAATCCTACCCCGAACTCTAACCCTAACCCTAAACAAATCCCTAACCCTAAATCTAATGCTAACCCTAACTCTTAACCCTAACCCCAAACCCTAAACCTCTTCTAATGCTAAACCTAAGAATAATGCTAACCCAAATCCTAACCCTAACCCCCTAACCATAACCCTAACCCTAGCCCTTGGTCTAACTCTAACCTTAACCCTAACTTTAACCCTAACACATATCCTGAGCGTCAACTCTTTCCCTAACCCTAACCCTAAACCCTAACCCTAACCCTAACATTAATCCCTAACCCTAACCTTAAACTTAACCGTATAACTAACCCTAACCCTAACCCCTAACCCTATCCCTACCCTTAATTCTAACCCTAACCATAACACTAAACACTAAACCTAACCCTAGCCCTAGCCCTAGCCCTATCCCTAGACCTAGCACTAGCCCTAGTCCTAAACATATCCCTAGCCCAAACCATAACCCTTACACTAACCCTAACCCGAACCCTAATCCTAAACCAAAACCTAACCCGAACCCTGACCCTAACCAAAACCCCTAACCCTAACCATATCCCTAACCCCTAACCCTAACCCTAACACTAACTCTAACCCTAAACCTAATCCTAAATCTAACCCTAAACCCCAACCTTAACCCTAATGCATAACCCTAACCCTAACACTAAACCTAACCCTAACACCAAACCTAAACCTAACCCTAAACCCAACCTTAACCCTAACACGAACCCCAACCCCTAATCCTATCCCCAACCCTAACCCAGCTCTATCCCTAACACCAACCCTAACCCTAACCCCAATCCCAACCCTAAACCCAACCACAATCCCCACCCCAATCCCAACCCTAACCCCAACCTCAACCCTAACACCAACAAGAACCCTAGCCCTAACCCTAAGCCTAACCCCTAAACCTAACCCTAACTCTAACCCTAACTCTAACCACAAACCCTAAACTTAAACCTAACCCTAACCCTAACGCTAACCGTAACACTAATGCTGATCCTAACGCTAAACCTAACACTAAACCCTGACCCTGACCCTGACCTTAACCCTAAATCTGACCCTAACCCTAAACCTCACCCTAACCCTAACCCTAAAGCTAACCCTAAACCCTAACCCTAATCCTAACCCTAACACTAATCCTAAACTCTAACTCTAACACTAACCCTAAACCCTGACCCTAACCCTAAACCTAACGCTAACACCTAAACCTAACCCTAGCCCTAACGCTAACCCTAAACCTCTTCTAACCCTAAACTTAAGAGTAAAGCTAACGCTAACCCTACCCCCTAACCCTAACACCTAACCCTAACCCTAAACCTAACCTAACCCAAAACCTAACCCTAACCTGAAAACTTAACACTAACACTAACCCTAACCCTAACACCTAATCCTAACCCTATCCTTAACCTTAACCTTAACACCAAACCCAACCCTAACCTTAACCCCAAACCTAACCCTAACCCCCACCTCAACCCTAACCCTAACACCCAACACAACCCTAACCCTAACCCCAACCCTAACACTAACCCTAACCCTAACATAACCCTAACCCTAAACCTAAACCTAACCCTAACCCTAACCCTCACCCTAAACATCTTCTAACCCTAAACCTAAGAGTAACGCTAAACCTAACCCTAACCCTAACCCAAACCTAACCCTAACACCAACTCTAACCCTAACCCCAACCATAAACCTAACGCCAAACCCAACCGGAACCCTAACCACAATGCTACCCTAACCCTAATCCTAACACCAACACTAACCCTAACCATAACCCCAACGCTAACCCTAACCCTAACCCCAAACCTAACTCTAACCTTAACCCCAACCCTAACCCTAACCCTAAACCTAAACCCAACCCTAACCATAAGATGTACTCCAACCCTAACCCTATCCATTAACCTAACCCCTAACCCTAACCCTAACCCTACCCAAACCATAAACCAAACCTAACCCTAAACCTAACCCTAACACTAACCCCTAACCCTAACAAAAACCTCTAACCCTAACGCTAACCCCAACCCTAACCCTACCCCCAACCCTAACCCTAAACCCAAACCCAACCTAACCCCAATCTCAACACTAACCCTAACCCTAATCCTAATCCCAAATCTAACCCTAACCCCAAACCTAACCCTAAAGCAAACCACAATCCCAACCTTAACCCCAATACCAATCCCAACCCTAACCCCAAACTCAACCCTAAAACCAACCCCAACACTAACCCTAAACCTAACCCTAATCCCAAACTCAAACTCTAACCCTAACCCTTAATCCTAACCGTAACCCTAAACCTAACCAAAACTCCTAACCCTAACCCTAACCCTAAACCTCATCTAAGCCTAAACCTGAGAGTAACGCTAACCCTAAACCTAATCTAACCCTAACCCTAACCCTATAACCTAACACTAACCCTAACCCTAACCCCTACCACTAAACCTAACCCTAACCCTAAACCTAACACCAACCCTAACCCTAACCCTAACCCCAACCTTAAACCTAAAATCAACCCCCAACCCTAACCCTAACCTCAACACTAACTCTAATCCTAACCCCAACCCTAACACTAACCCCTACACCAACCCTAACCCTAACCCTAATACTAACCCCTAACTCTAACCCTAACCCTAAACCCTATCCCTAACCCTAACCCAAACCCTAACCTGAACCTAACATTAACCCTAACCCTAGCCCTAAACACTAACACTAACCCTAACCCTAACCCCAAGCCCTAACCCTAACCCTAACCCTAACCTAACACCAACTCTAAACCTAACCCTAAACCCAACCCTAACCCCAACACCAATCCCAACCCTAAACCTAACCCCAACCCTAACCCCAACCCTAACCCTAACCCTAACCCTACCCCAATCCTAAAACTAACACTAATCCTAACCCCTATCCCTAACCCTAAACCTAACACCAACACTAACCCTAACCCCTACCCCAACCCAAAACTTAACCGTAACACTAACCCCAACACCAACCCTACCCTAACCCAACCTGACCCTAACCCTAGCCCTAGGCCTAACTCTAACCCTAAACATATCTTTAATACTAACACATATCCTAAGCGTAAACTCTTTCCCTCACCCTAACGGTAAAACCTAACCCCTAACCTTAACGCTAACCCTAACCCCAACCCTAACCCTAACCCCAACACCAACCCTAACCCTAACCCTAACCCCTAACCCCAACCCTAACACTAACCCCAACCCCAACCCTAAACCCAACCACAATCCCAAATCTAACCCCAACACCAATCCCAACCATAAACCCAAGCTCATCCCTAATCCAACCCCAAACCTAACTGTAAACCTAACCCTAACCCCTAACCTCTAACCCTATCCATAACACTAACCCTAACCCCTAAACCTAACCCTAACCCTAACCCTAACCTAACACTAACCCTAACCCTAACCCTAAACCCTAACACTAACCCTAACCCCTAGCCCTAACCCTAACCCCATCACTAGCCATAATACTAACCTTAACCCCTAAACCCCTAATGCTAACCCTAACGCTAATGCTAACCCTATCGCTAACCCTAACCCTAAACCCTGACCCTGACACTGTCCCTAAACGTAACTCTAACCCTATCTTTAACCCTAACGCTAACCCTAAACCCTAACCCTAACCCTAACCCTAAACCTCAACCCTAACCCTAACACTAACCAAAACCCCTATCCCTAACCATAACCCTAACCCTAAACCGACCTCTAACCCTAAACCTAACCTCTAACCCTAAACCTCTTCTAAACCTAAACCTAAGAGTAACACTAACCCTAACCCTAACCCTAACCCTAAACCAAATCCTAATCCTACTCCGAACCCTAAACCTAACCCTAAACCAAACCCTAACCCTATCCCCAAAACCAACCCTAACCCTAACAATAACCCTAATCCCTAAAACTAACCATAACACTAACCCTAACATCTAAACCTAACCCTAACGCTAACCCTAATGCTAATGATAACCATAAT